>CM040188.1:30109624-30422124 GCA_022606455.1 Callitettix versicolor
TTGATGCCAGACTTCAGTGGAAGGTGGCAATGACACTTGATGCCAGACTTCAGTGGAAGGTGGCAATGCCACTTGATGCCAGACTTCAGTGGAAGGTGGCAATGCCACTTGATGCCAGACTTCAGTGGAAGGTGGCAATGACACTTGATGCCAGACTTCAGTGGAAGGTGGCAATGACACTTGATGCCAGACTTCAGTGGAAGGTGGCAATGCCACTTGATGCCAGACTTCAGTGGAAGGTGGCAATGACACTTGATGCCAGACTTCAGTGGAAGGTGACAGTGACACTTGATGCCAGACTTAGTGGAAGGAATTTTAAAAAAGGAAGAAACAAGAAATGAACGCAGAATTTAGAAAAAAAACATAAATGTTGTATTGGATTTTTTAAAAATTTATTTTAAGGCGAAAAGCACGATGAGGCTATTATCGCCTCCCTAAATGTAAGTGTGAGTGTAAAGTGTTAAAGTCGTAAGTGTAGTGTTGTAAGTGTAAATGTGTGTTAGACTCGGGTACCGCGAGGGACATCTAAATCCTCTCAATAGGTGCGGCTAGTCTGCACCCCTAGCGGGTTGTTATATTGGAAAGTGCTGTAGCCTGTGTGGACGGTATTCAATTCTGGGGTTGTTCAAGAAAGATAAATAATTGTACGATTATAATACAGACCTTTCAGAATAAAGTGATTCGTTGCTCAGGTGACTCCCCGATAATTTTATTTATTGACACTTAATATCTCATAAATAATTAAAAAACTAATTTCTGTTATTAAATCAAAAATAAAAATTATTTATCATTTTTTTCCTTTTTTTAAAATTTAATTACGACAACTTGCCCGGAAACACGACAAATTAACGTAACTAGTTTCTAACAACATATCCTAAACCTAATAGTATTTGTTCAAAGAAATCAGCTGACTTTACGAATTAATATAAAACAACTGATTATTTAATGTAACTACCAAAATTAAATAAACTATTCATTTCATATACTTAAATCTGTCAAACTTCTTCGCAGTTTCCGCAGCGTAGTGGTTAATACGTACACCTTACACGCGCAAGGTCTCCGGTTCGATCACGGGCGGAAATGCAGTAATTTTTAATTATAATTAATTTAATGAGACTGTTATGTACAAAATATACCGTTATATATCAATATAAACATGTTGCTCGCACACGCCTCCCGCAAAATCCAGCATCACAACCATTTTTTTTTTTTTTTTTTTTAACTATTGTGCACACTTGGGCTAATGCAGACGATGGGATGATTTATAGCGTATGAAAATGCCAAGCCCTGGCCGGGAATCGAACCCGGGTCCTCGGGGTGAAAGCCCAGTACGCTATCAACTAGGCCACCGAGGCGGCTAAAGCATCACAACCAGTCCTAAAATATTATACATGTTAAAAATCAGGTGTTTGTTACGAATTTATGTAAAACAACTGATCTTTTACAATAACTACCATAGCTTGTTTTTAACAACATAACCTAAAAGTTATTGTAGCCTATCAGCTGATCGTTAGGAATTAATTTAAAATAATTGACTTTTTACTATAACTACCAATTTATGTACTCCCATCACGCGACACGCAAAGTAAAACACATAACGACCAGCCGTAAAACACGATACATGTTAAAACAGAAGCATGGAAAACGTAACTCTGAGCATGTACATACTGGGATACATTGACTGTGGGACATTACGACTTCTAAGAATGAAACCAGTGGACTTGATCTCGTAATATTAGGAGATAGTAACCAATGGGTTATGTCTTGGAAGTGTGAATTGCTAGATGAAGGCTTAACTCAGTGATGTAATATTGCATAGAAAAGTATGCTTCGATATCGTGACTAGTATCATAGTGAAGAAGTTGTAAGTTTGTCAATTTTGTACGTAGGAAGACAATAATGTCGAACAACAAAACTTGAAAAACAAAGAATGCACAGTTCAGTGATTCGATGAAAGATTTCCGGACGATGTAAGAATAAAATTTGGAATATTGACGTGGTGCAAACTCTCTGTGTTCAAAGGAAGCGAAGTTTATTTTTGTGTTGAGGGAGATGAATTCTTTTTTTCTACGAAAAAATGTCTTCGGATATCTTATTTTGGATAATTACCTCCGTTGACATTTGTTTTCATTTTTCCACCATAGATAAACGAGAGATTTACTTATAACGAACAACGCAATGGGATTGTGAGACGCTACTTCGAGGACTTTACCTGCGCGCGCAAACTTGGACTACTAGACTTTCGTAAAACATATTTATGTTCGCTGGAATGCGTTTATTCGCTAACCATTGAAATGGAGGAGCTTAAGTAGTCTAATGTTTGTAGAAAAGATGACTCTATCCATACTCTGTTGCTGAGATCTAATACCCGCGCTCAGAATTTGCTCCCTTTAACTGAACACTGAGACCGCCAGTGTTAGGATCGATAACGTAGTAGATTATCACCTTTACATCGCATATATTATTTCTCGAGTCAACATAACCTTTTTCCCAGCGCAAACTATTCGTACAAGCATAAAAGATCTTTCTAAAATCTTTAGAAAGATTTTTTAACCGGTTTCTGACATTGAAAAACGATTTTTCGCTAAAACTTATTGTTTGTAGAAAATTTTAACATAAATAAAAGACACTTTTAACTGACATAGGTAAAACGGCATCATGGGTGCGCATGCGCGACTTCAGAAATCAGACAACATTTTGTATTTTTTACAAATATTTAATAAGCTAACGTATTAATCACGAACAAACAATCCCATTACAAATTCGCTTTTTTGCATAACGTACTTAGAACAATTTTAATATTTACTCAAGTCATTATACGTATAGGTTATGTGGCCCTACTGACAGTGCCCTATACCTGCCCGTCGTACAAGCCGGGACAAGCATTTCGAATACGGAACACATGTTTTAGACAATGTTTTCACACACACACACACACACACACACACACACACACACACACACACACACACACACACACACACACACACACACACACACACACACACACACACACACACACACACACACACACACACACACACACACACACACACACACACACACACACACACACACACACACACACACACACACACACACACACACACACACACACACACACACACACACATTGTTAATCGATCGCTTTTCGATTTGTTTTTTCAAACATGTTTTCCTTCCTTCCAACTACCGCCAACGACTATTATTCAAAAGGCTGTGTTTACTTTCATAATGCGACATTTCGCTCGGGTCACCTGGTTACAGTATTGCGGCTTTAATGAGCTCCTTAATGAGAAAAAACCTTTGAGCTAATCAAAAGCAAGGTTGGTATACAATATGTTTCATCTTCGATATCCTTATGATGTTCAGAAGCTTTATGATAATTTCTAAGTAGGAAATAATAATAATTTCTAACTTTTTGTTTCACGAAAAAAATGTTGACTTTTCATCTGTTATATAATGTTTGTTCGATCTGTGAAATAATTTTAATGGTTTGCCGTGAAACGTAGCTGCTCAATAATTAATGGCTTTGTTTTTGTTTAACCCCAAAAATATTTTTTTTTTTAAACGAGACTCGAAATTGATGAAATCCATCTTCTTCGTTATTATTCTTTTCTTTATTCTACATGGGTGTCTGCTTATTAATAATAAAGGCCACTAGTGTACAATCACATTGCTGTGATAAGAAAGTGTTATCTTAGAAAATTCGCCATCGCAGTCACACCACATCCTGTTTTAAATTGAAATTGTTTTCTCATCAAGGTTGCTGGAGCACCGAACACTGAATATTCGTGCTTTAGTTTTTGTTTTGTCTTCTTGTTGAAAATTTATGAGATTGTTGCAAACACGAGCGGTTACAGAAGTAAAGTATATTTACATTTTGTTTTCTTATTTACTGTACACTTTGTTTTAGTTTATCCACGTATCCAAACTGATTTGTTATATGTGCAATTTGTACATCAGTTAAAAAATCGTGTTTAAGATTTTACGGATTGATAAAATAAGAAAAAAAAATGTGTTGTGAAGTTTTGCGGTTATTTTACGCTGAACTGGAAACAACGTGTGGTCCGATTTTGTAAGACGCTGCGCAGCAGGTACAACATAAACATTCTTCGAAACGGCGCACTTCGGTTTGAACATTTAGAATATAAATAATTATAAATTGACCAGTTTTCAAAACAGAAAAAAAACAAGTAATCGAGAAAGATTAAGTCAAAGCATTGTTGGCCCTCGGCAAGCCTGAACGTGCAAACCTTTTCTTACTAGGCGAAACCTATAGGTAGGTAAGGTATAACGCGCGTGCGTGCGAGTGTGCGTATGTGGACCAAAATTGCGAACGTGAGCGTGCTTATACACATACACACACCCACCATACACACACACACACACACCCCACAACACCACACATCACACACACACACACACACACACACACACACACACACACACACACACACACACTACACCACACCACACACACACACACACCACACCACACCACACACACACCACACATCACACCACACCAAACACACCACATACACACACACACACACACACACACACACACACACACACACACACACACACACACACACACACACACACACACACACCACACACTCACACACACACACACACACACACACACACACACACACACACACACACACACACACACACACACACACACACACACACACACACACACACACACACACACACACACACACACACACACACACACACACACACACACACACACACACACACACACACACAACACCACACACTCACGCGCGCACACACACACACACACACACACACACACACACACACACACACACACACACACACACACACACACACACTTTCCCCAAATGTTAGAACCTGTACTCATTTTAAGATCCATGGTCTTACCGTAATGGTTGCTACAGTTGCGATACTTTTTTCCAATGGCGATTTTCTAAAAAGTATAATAAAAAACAAAATATTGTGATATTGTTCCATTTTTTTGAAAATTCGCTGCCATGGCTTCAGCGAGACAGATGCGTGCATAATTATTGGGTGAATAAATATTATTATATAGTATCACTGTAACGTTATTGCTACATTTGTAATCTAGGCTAATGCCGGATTATCTCATTATGATCAGTACGTGTTTGGAATTAAAAAATTAATTATATACTAAATGCATTTGATATATAAGTGAAATTGGCATAATGAATTTAAATTGTATAATTAAGTTTAAATTAGCATATTTTACAAATTAAATGTTATCTGAATTATTTAATATTTACCCTTATTTCATTAACGTAGGACATAACTCTAAAATTTGTTAGAACAAACTTGCCGTTGTCAATAAAAAAAATCGAATTTATTTTCAGGATCATTTAAATTTTGATTTGGTAAACTAAATTCACGTAGGTATAACACTCATCTACGATTTGCTTTAAGAAAAAATCTAATAGTCCAAGATTGTTTAACCCAGCCTACGTTACGGTTTTCACTAATAACTCAAAAAGCCATTATTTTCCTCGGCTTGAGAAGTGTTGAAGAACATTTAATTTGACGTTTCAAGGTGACCATATCAGTACGCGACTAAACCTTTTTCAATAATAGCAGACCTTATGAAATTAATATCTGTACTAGCAAGGGTTATGAGGAGTAAGTACATAATGTGCAGTTTTGTTTTTGCAATCGATTACGTGGGATTTGTCCGCACATCTCAAAATGTTGGATTTTCCAAAACTTTTAAAAATCTTATGAATTTAACGACATAATGGGCTTTGCCAAAGTTACAAACCCAAATGTAGACGGTGCTCGGTTGTTTGTCGTGTCAGTTGTACACCTAAATTACAAATTTTCTTGATTACTTTGGAAAAATACTTATTTGAAAAACCAAATTTGAAATGTTGAATGTTTTATTGACCACACGGAACAAACAATGCATTGGTGGAATGTGAAGTTATATAACATTGTTATATAACATTGTATGTATATATATATATATATATATATATATATATATATATATATATATACATATATATATATATATATATATATATATATATATATATATATATATATATATATAAATACTGAAAGAAGACACCGAGGAAATCGGCCAGCTTGATAAGTAGTGTTAATATCCTCAGTTTGTAAACGATGGACAAATCGGGAAGAGAATATATCGTATCTTATCGAAAAATTAGCCGTATATTGTCAAGCTATCAACAACTGAACGATAAGTCAATGAAATTAACGAAGTTTTCAGCTAAATAAAACCTAATGATTAACAGTTGAAAAATTGTAAAAAAAAATTAAAATAACCAAAAAAAGAATGGAAAAAAATTTACGTAGCACTCAGCTGTTAAAAATGACGTAACAATAGTGTGCAGGAAATCTTTGAAAAACACCAGCGTAAGCTGCAAATATGTATATATATATATATATATATATATATATATATATATATATATATATATATATATATAATAAGGGAAGGTTAATATGGAGGTATTACTACGACATGTCCTTCAATACCTGTTTTTACAATAGAATTACGGCCCTTAGAAACGTGTTGGCAAGTCCTGCGACACTTTAACAACCAATCATTTACAACAGACAGCTTCTAAAGTTGAAGGATCATTGAGCCTGCTTGAACGGGGTCAGCAGCGGCTGGAGAAAGGCAAAACTAGATTATTCACTTTCTTGTTGTACAGTAAGGTAAGGCAAGGCATGCATGCTACGGTACAGTTGCGTGTAACATTATTTGGTGTTCGTTGTAGTTTGCTGTAGTCCAGCCTAAGGTCACATTCCAGTAGAAATAAATCCGTCATGCTCGACAAAGCCTGTACAACACACTAAACATGCCAAGAATGCTAAACAAATTGAAATATTTGCAGCTTTTATTGTCGCACTCGTAAATACTGTACCTTTATTTGGATACTTCGTAAGATATTTTTGCTGATAATTATTCATTCTTTTTTTTGGTACGGGAGTTATTTAAAAACACACTTCAAAATGTTTTGTTTAAATTATGAAGGCTACTTGCATGGCAGTTTTCCAAAATTTCTCTTCTTATCCAATTTTTGATTCCTTATTTTTTTTACTTGCCGATTTTGAAAGTAAAATGGATTTGAAACCGCTATATTTTTCTGTTTTTAAAATTATTATTTAATCTTTTCTTATATTAACGCTAAACATTCCGATCGATTTTCTACCCAAAAAATAAGGACTTGCGTTATTCGAATTTCATAAAAAGGATACCTATAGGTATGTCAGAACACCAGGGAACTCCAACGCCATATACGTCTCCATTTCAAAGCTTTACGATGAAATAAATCCGACTTAAAAACCAATAAAAGATCTGTAAACAAAACTCCAGCAGCAGTATAAAAGTATCACCGTGAGTGCCAACGCAATGCAGACATTGGGGACACAAATAATTGTGTGTGTACCAAAACAGCTGATTGCTAAAATACATTGTTGAAAGTAAATTATTAAATTTTTATTGTATCCAAGTCAAATAATTATTGATCGAATCAGTTTTGAAAGTAGAATGCTCTAATAAGTAAATATTATTAAATAAAAGACTGCTTTCAGTAAACAGTAAATATTGTAGCTTTATTTAGGTATGTAATGTAAAATCCGGTTCATTTGTAAATATTTCAGAAAGATACAGTGTTAGAATACAGTCGTTAATTTTATAGGTTATAGTTTTTAAATACGAAAATAGAACTAAATAAGGCCTTTTGTATTAAATAACCTAAATACAATGAACGACATTGCTTTATTAACTTATAAGTATTGAATGTAACCATAAAGTCTATTTTGACAGAAGTTCATATTGACATTAAGTAGTAGGCCTACATGGTTTGGCCGCGATGTTATTTAGAAAGATATGTACAGTAATCTTAAAAGTAATGAATTAAAGATTAGTGTATTAAAGTAATTAAATACCAGCCAATGATGTTATTTCAGTTATATTATTTTACAGAATTTTTGTTTTTTACGTTCATTTACGGATAGCGATTTCGTAAAAAAATGTCCTAACCTTTTTTCCTTTTTGTTCATGTACCAACAAGGAAAGTTATGATTGCCACATGTTTCGTAGGACGCGCGCGCGCGCGCGCGCACACACACACACACACACACACACACACACGCACACACACACACACACACACACACACACACTCACACACACTTCATAGTTTATAAAAAGGTACCATAACACTACTCAATTTCCTGCTGTACACGGTTGTATATTATTCCTTTTCTTTTTCCCATTAACTGCGAAAGGTCGCATAGGTCCACTAGTTTGCAATATTTTTTTTATTCAAATACACGTATAAATCAAAACATTGATATTGTTTAAAAGTTTTTAGAAAATGGTGCACAAAAACCAGACGGTATCCACCTACCTAAACGTAAATTTAAATTTACACAATATTTTTCATTAATTATTGATGTATTTATAATAAACTAAATATATTTATTTTGATTTCAAATGTTTTGCCTTCCGAAATCCGCTGGATTATCACATTGAACAGTGTTTATGGGTTATATGTGACTTAAATCATTTGACAGGGTAAACCATTTTAAATACTTAGGATTAATTTTCGATGATAAAATGTTATAGGGAAAGCACAACAAATTTACATAGTGAAATCAGTTGTAACGTTATGAAACTAAAAATAACTGTTCTTTTTTAATAAGATCATTACTGCACTCTTTCAATCACAGTTAGTGAGTGACATGTAACACGACGATTGGGAAGTTAATAATTTCACACATTCATTTCATATAAACAGTATAAATAAATAAAAAAGAAATATTTTATAATTTCTGTACCACAGATGTCTAATAGTAACAGTGACATCGGTACGCGTACCATAGATGTGTAATAGTAACAATGACGTCTTTACGAGTACCACAGATGTCTAATAGTAACAGTGACGTCGTTACGAGTACCATAGATGTATAATAGTAACAGTGACGTCTTTACGCGTACCGTAGATGTATAATAGTAACAGTGACGTCTTTACGCGTACCGTAGATGTATAATAGTAACAGTGACGTCTTTACGCGTACCATAGATGTATAATAGTAACAATGACGTCTTTACGAGTACCACAGATGTCTAATAGTAACAGTGACGTCGTTACGAGTACCATAGATGTATAATAGTAACAGTGACGTCGTTACGCGTACCGTAGATGTATAATAGTAACAGTGTCGTCTTTACGAGTACCATAGATGTATAATAGTAACAATGACGTCTTTACGAGTACCACAGATGTCTAATAGTAACAGTGACGTCGTTACGAGTACCATAGATGTATAATAGTAACAGTGACGTCGTTACGCGTACCATAGATGTATAATAGTAACAATGACGTCTTTACGAGTACCACAGATGTCTAATAGTAACAGTGACGTCGTTACGAGTACCATAGATGTATAATAGTAACAGTGACGTCGTTACGCGTACCGTAGATGTATAATAGTAACAGTGACGTCTTTACGCGTACCATAGATGTATAATAGTAACAGTGACGTCGTTACGCGTACCGTAGATGTATAATAGTAACAGTGACGTCGTTACGAGTACCATAGATGTATAATAGTAACAGTGACGTCGTTACGCGTACCATAGATGTATAATAGTAACAGTGACGTCGTTACGCGTACCGTAGATGTATAATAGTAACAGTGACGTCTTTACGCGTACCATAGATGTATAATAGTAACAATGACGTCTTTACGAGTACCACAGATGTCTAATAGTAACAGTGACGTCGTTACGCGTACCATAGATGTATAATAGTAACAGTGACGTCGTTACGCGTACCGTAGATGTATAATAGTAACAGTGACGTCTTTACGAGTACCGTAGATGTATAATAGTAACAGTGACGTCGTTACGCGTACCATAGATGTATAATAGTAACAGTGACGTCGTTACGCGTACCATAGATGTATAATAGTAACAATGACGTCTTTACGAGTACCACAGATGTCTAATAGTAACAGTGACGTCGTTACGAGTACCATAGATGTATAATAGTAACAGTGACGTCGTTACGAGTACCATAGATGTATAATAGTAACAGTGACGTCGTTACGGGTACCATAGATGTATAATAGTAACAGTGACGTCGTTACGCGTACCATAGATGTATAATAGTAACAATGACGTCTTTACGAGTACCACAGATGTCTAATAGTAACAGTGACGTCGTTACGAGTACCATAGATGTATAATAGTAACAGTGACGTCGTTACGCGTACCGTAGATGTATAATAGTAACAGTGTCGTCTTTACGAGTACCATAGATGTATAATAGTAACAATGACGTCTTTACGAGTACCACAGATGTCTAATAGTAACAGTGACGTCGTTACGAGTACCATAGATGTATAATAGTAACAGTGACGTCGTTACGCGTACCATAGATGTATAATAGTAACAGTGACGTCGTTACGCGTACCATAGATGTATAATAGTAACAGTGACGTCGTTACGCGTACCATAGATGTATAATAGTAACAGTGACGTCGTTACGCGTACCGTAGATGTATAATAGTAACAGTGACGTCTTTACGCGTACCATAGATGTATAATAGTAACAGTGACGTCGTTACGCGTACCGTAGATGTATAATAGTAACAGTGACGTCGTTACGAGTACCATAGATGTATAATAGTAACAGTGACGTCGTTACGCGTACCATAGATGTATAATAGTAACAGTGACGTCGTTACGCGTACCGTAGATGTATAATAGTAACAGTGACGTCTTTACGCGTACCATAGATGTATAATAGTAACAATGACGTCTTTACGAGTACCACAGATGTCTAATAGTAACAGTGACGTCGTTACGCGTACCATAGATGTATAATAGTAACAGTGACGTCGTTACGCGTACCGTAGATGTATAATAGTAACAGTGACGTCTTTACGAGTACCGTAGATGTATAATAGTAACAGTGACGTCGTTACGCGTACCATAGATGTATAATAGTAACAGTGACGTCTTTACGCGTACCATAGATGTATAATAGTAACAGTGACGTCGTTACGCGTACCGTAGATGTATAATAGTAACAGTGACGTCGTTACGCGTACCATAGATGTATAATAGTAACAGTGACGTCGTTACGCGTACCGTAGATGTATAATAGTAACAGTGACGTCTTTACGAGTACCGTAGATGTATAATAGTAACAGTGACGTCGTTACGCGTACCATAGATGTATAATAGTAACAGTGACGTCGTTACGCGTACCGTAGATGTATAATAGTAACAGTGACGTCGTTACGAGTACCATAGATGTATAATAGTAACAGTGACGTCGTTACGCGTACCATAGATGTATAATAGTAACAGTGACGTCTTTACGCGTACCATAGATGTATAATAGTAACAATGACGTCTTTACGAGTACCACAGATGTCTAATAGTAACAGTGACGTCGTTACGAGTACCATAGATGTATAATAGTAACAGTGACGTCGTTACGCGTACCATAGATGTATAATAGTAACAGTGACGTCGTTACGCGTACCGTAGATGTATAATAGTAACAGTGACGTCTTTACGAGTACCGTAGATGTATAATAGTAACAGTGACGTCGTTACGCGTACCATAGATGTATAATAGTAACAGTGACGTCTTTACGCGTACCATAGATGTATAATAGTAACAGTGACGTCGTTACGCGTACCGTAGATGTATAATAGTAACAGTGACGTCGTTACGCGTACCATAGATGTATAATAGTAACAGTGACGTCGTTACGCGTACCATAGATGTATAATAGTAACAGTGACGTCGTTACGCGTACCGTAGATGTATAATAGTAACAGTGTCGTCTTTACGCGTACTATAGATGTATAATAGTAACAGTAACGTCGTTACGCGTACCATAGATGTATAATAGTAACAGTGACGTCGTTACGCGTACCGTAGATGTATAATAGTAACAGTGACGTCGGTACGCGTACCATAGATGTATAATAGTAACAGTGACGACGTTATGGGTACCATAGATGTATAATAGTAACAGTGATGTCGTTACGCGTACCATAGATGTATAATAGTAACACTGACGTCGTTATGGGTACCATAGATGTATAATAGTAACAGTGATGTCGTTACGCGTACCATAGATGTATAATAGTAACAGTGACGACGTTACGGGTACCATAGATGTATAATAGTAACAGTGACGTCGTTACGCGTACCATAGATGTATAATAGTAACAGTGACGTCTTTACGAGTACCACAGATGACTAATAGTAACAGTGACGTCGGTACGCGTACCATAGATGTATAATAGTAACAGTGACGTCTTTACGAGTACCACAGATGTCTAATAGTAACAGTGACGTCGTTACGAGTACCATAGATGTATAATAGTAACAGTGACGTCGTTACGCGTACCGTAGATGTATAATAGTAACAGTGACGTCTTTACGAGTACCACAGATGTCTAATAGTAACAGTGACGTCGGAACGCGTACCATAGATGTATAATAGTAACAGTGATGTCGTTACGCGTACCATAGATGTATAATAGTAACAGTGACGACGTTACGGGTACCATAGATGTATAATAGTAACAGTGACGTCGTTACGCGTACCGTTGATGTATAATAGTAACAGTGACGTCTTTACGAGTACCACAGATGTCTAATAGTAACAGTGACGTCGGTACGCGTACCATAGATGTATAATAGTAACAGTGACGTCTTTACGAGTACCACAGATGTCTAATAGTAACAGTGACGTCGTTACGAGTACCATAGATGTATAATAGTAACAGTGACGTCGTTACGCGTACCGTAGATGTATAATAGTAACAGTGACGTCTTTACGAGTACCGTAGATGTATAATAGTAACAGTGACGTCGTTACGCGTACCATAGATGTATAATAGTAACAGTGACGTCGTTACGCGTACCATAGATGTATAATA
The DNA here is from genome assembly GCA_022606455.1 of Callitettix versicolor. Taxonomy (NCBI): domain Eukaryota; kingdom Metazoa; phylum Arthropoda; class Insecta; order Hemiptera; family Cercopidae; genus Callitettix; species Callitettix versicolor. The sequence continues at coordinate 30,122,625 of CM040188.1, forward strand.
GTAACATTGACGTCGTTACGCGTACCGTAGATGTATAATAGTAACAGTGACGTCGGTACGCGTACCATAGATGTATAATAGTAACATTGACGTCGTTACGAGTACCGTAGATGTATAATAGTAACAGTGACGTCGTTACGCGTACCATAGATGTATAATAGTAACATTGACGTCGTTACGCGTACCGTAGATGTATAATAGTAACAGTGACGTCGGTACGCGTACCATAGATGTATAATAGTAACAGTGACGACGTTATGGGTACCATAGATGTATAATAGTAACAGTGATGTCGTTACGCGTACCATAGATGTATAATAGTAACAGTGACGACGTTACGGGTACCATTGATGTATAATAGTAACAGTGACGTCGTTACGCGTACCGTAAATGTATAATAGTAACAGTGACGTCTTTACGAGTACCACAGATGTCTAATAGTAACAGTGACGTCGGTACGCGTACCATAGATGTATAATAGTAACAGTGACGTCTTTACGAGTACCACAGATGTCTAATAGTAACAGTGACGTCGTTACGTGTACCATAGATGTATAATAGTAACAGTGACGTCGTTACGCGTACCGTAGATGTATAATAGTAACAGTGACGTCTTTACGAGTACCGTAGATGTATAATAGTAACAGTGACGTCGTTACGCGTACCATAGATGTATAATAGTAACAGTGACGTCGTTACGCGTACCGTAGATGTATAATAGTAACAGTGACGTCGTTACGCGTACCATAGATGTATAATAGTAACAGTGACGTCTTTACGAGTACCGTAGATGTATAATAGTAACAGTGACGTCGTTACGCGTACCATAGATGTATAATAGTAACAGTGACGTCGTTACGCGTACCGTAGATGTCTAATAGTAACAGTGATGTCGTTACGCGTACCGTAGATGTGTAATAGTAACAGTGACGTCGTTACGCGTACCATAGATGTATAATAGTAACAGTGACGTCGTTACGCGTACCATAGATGTATAATAGTAACAGTGACGTCGTTACGCGTACCATAGATGTATAATAGTAACAGTGACGTCGTTACGCGTACCGTAGATGTATAATAGTAACAGTGACGTCTTTACGCGTACCGTAGATGTATAATAGTAACAGTGACGTCGTTACGAGTACCATAGATGTATAATAGTAACAGTGACGTCTTTACGCGTACCGTAGATGTATAATAGTAACAGTGACGTCTTTACGAGTACCACAGATGTCTAATAGTAACAGTGACGTCGGTACGCGTACCATAGATGTATAATAGTAACAGTGACGTCTTTACGAGTACCACAGAAGTCTAATAGTAACAGTGACGTCGTTACGAGTACCATAGATGTATAATAGTAACAGTGACGTCGTTACGCGTACCGTAGATGTATAATAGTAACAGTGACGTCTTTACGAGTACCACAGATGTCTAATAGTAACAGTGACGTCGGAACGCGTACCATAGATGTATAATAGTAACAGTGACGTCGGTAAGCGTACCATAGATGTATAATAGTAACAGTGACGTCTTTACGAGTACCACAGATGTCTAATAGTAACAGTGACGTCGTTACGAGTACCATAGATGTATAATAGTAACAGTGACGTCGTTACGCGTACCGTAGATGTATAATAGTAACAGTGACGTCTTTACGAGTACCGTAGATGTGTAATAGTAACAGTGACGTCGTTACGCGTACCATAGATGTATAATAGTAACAGTGACGTCGTTACGCGTACCGTAGATGTATAATAGTAACAGTGACGTCTTTACGCGTACCGTAGATGTATAATAGTAACAGTGACGTCGTTACGAGTACCATAGATGTATAATAGTAACAGTGACATCGTTACGCGTACCGTAGATGTATAATAGTAACAGTGACGTCTTTACGAGTACCACAGATGTCTAATAGTAACAGTGACGTCGGTACGCGTACCATAGATGTATAATAGTAACAGTGACGTCTTTACGAGTACCACAGATGTCTAATAGTAACAGTGACGTCTTTACGAGTACCACAGATGTCTAATAGTAACAGTGACGACGTTACGGGTACCATAGATGTATAATAGTAACAGTGACGTCGTTACGCGTACCATAGATGTATAATAGTAACATTGACGTCGTTACGCGTACCGTAGATGTATAATAGTAACAGTGACGTCGGTACGCGTACCATAGATGTATAATAGTAACATTGACGTCGTTACGAGTACCGTAGATGTATAATAGTAACAGTGACGTCGTTACGCGTACCATAGATGTATAATAGTAACATTGACGTCGTTACGCGTACCGTAGATGTATAATAGTAACAGTGACGTCGGTACGCGTACCATAGATGTATAATAGTAACAGTGACGACGTTATGGGTACCATAGATGTATAATAGTAACAGTGATGTCGTTACGCGTACCATAGATGTATAATAGTAACAGTGACGACGTTACGGGTACCATAGATGTATAATAGTAACAGTGACGTCGTTACGCGTACCGTAAATGTATAATAGTAACAGTGACGTCTTTACGAGTACCACAGATGTCTAATAGTAACAGTGACGTCGGTACGCGTACCATAGATGTATAATAGTAACAGTGACGTCTTTACGAGTACCACAGATGTCTAATAGTAACAGTGACGTCGTTACGTGTACCATAGATGTATAATAGTAACAGTGACGTCGTTACGCGTACCGTAGATGTATAATAGTAACAGTGACGTCTTTACGAGTACCGTAGATGTATAATAGTAACAGTGACGTCGTTACGCGTACCATAGATGTATAATAGTAACAGTGACGTCGTTACGCGTACCGTAGATGTATAATAGTAACAGTGACGTCGTTACGCGTACCATAGATGTATAATAGTAACAGTGACGTCTTTACGAGTACCGTAGATGTATAATAGTAACAGTGACGTCGTTACGCGTACCATAGATGTATAATAGTAACAGTGACGTCGTTACGCGTACCGTAGATGTCTAATAGTAACAGTGATGTCGTTAGGCGTACCGTAGATGTGTAATAGTAACAGTGACGTCGTTACGCGTACCATAGATGTATAATAGTAACAGTGACGTCGTTACGCGTACCATAGATGTATAATAGTAACAGTGACGTCGTTACGCGTACCATAGATGTATAATAGTAACAGTGACGTCGTTACGCGTACCGTAGATGTATAATAGTAACAGTGACGTCTTTACGCGTACCGTAGATGTATAATAGTAACAGTGACGTCGTTACGAGTACCATAGATGTATAATAGTAACAGTGACGTCTTTACGCGTACCGTAGATGTATAATAGTAACAGTGACGTCTTTACGAGTACCACAGATGTCTAATAGTAACAGTGACGTCGGTACGCGTACCATAGATGTATAATAGTAACAGTGACGTCTTTATGAGTACCACAGAAGTCTAATAGTAACAGTGACGTCGTTACGAGTACCATAGATGTATAATAGTAACAGTGACGTCGTTACGCGTACCGTAGATGTATAATAGTAACAGTGACGTCTTTACGAGTACCACAGATGTCTAATAGTAACAGTGACGTCGGAACGCGTACCATAGATGTATAATAGTAACAGTGACGTCGGTAAGCGTACCATAGATGTATAATAGTAACAGTGACGTCTTTACGAGTACCACAGATGTCTAATAGTAACAGTGACGTCGTTACGAGTACCATAGATGTATAATAGTAACAGTGACGTCGTTACGCGTACCGTAGATGTATAATAGTAACAGTGACGTCTTTACGAGTACCGTAGATGTGTAATAGTAACAGTGACGTCGTTACGCGTACCATAGATGTATAATAGTAACAGTGACGTCGTTACGCGTACCATAGATGTATAATAGTAACAGTGACGTCGTTACGCGTACCATAGATGTATAATAGTAACAGTGACGTCGTTACGCGTACCGTAGATGTATAATAGTAACAGTGACGTCTTTACGCGTACCGTAGATGTATAATAGTAACAGTGACGTCGTTACGAGTACCATAGATGTATAATAGTAACAGTGACATCGTTACGCGTACCGTAGATGTATAATAGTAACAGTGACGTCTTTACGAGTACCACAGATGTCTAATAGTATCAGTGACGTCGGTACGCGTACCATAGATGTATAATAGTAACAGTGACGTCTTTACGAGTACCACAGATGTCTAATAGTAACAGTGACGTCTTTACGAGTACCACAGATGTCTAATAGTAACAGTGACGACGTTACGGGTACCATAGATGTATAATAGTAACAGTGACGTCTTTACGAGTACCACAGATGTCTAATAGTAACAGTGACGTCGGTACGCGTACCATAGATGTATTATAGTAACAGTGACGACGTTACGAGTACCATTGATGTATAATAGTAACAGTGACGTCGTTACGTGCACCATAGATGTTTTTTAATAATAATAACTAATAATATGTTCTCACTGCTTATTATCATAATATATAATAAATAATGTTAATCTAATTTAATAATGATTTAAAAATTGTAAAGCGCATTGAGAAAATTTTGTTTTTAGTTAAAACAACTACCACGAGGTGTTTGTCTTCGTTGGAACTGTTTCTTAAAAGGCATGTTTTGTAGCGTGTCCAATTACGGCAATATTAATACATTATTTCTGAACAACATTGAGCCAATTTCATCTTTTTGCCTCATCTTAGTTTTAATTGGCTGTACGTACGATTGAAAGAAAGCAAAGCATGTAAATAAAAATCTTTTATTTTTGTCGTAAAATTATTTTATTACGTTTTATACAACCCTTATATCAGCCAATAAGCGTTAGCTTACGTCAAAATAATATTTTTATTGTAAATAAAACATAAATTTCTATTTTTTTTACTTAATAATTTGTTAACAGTAAGTGTAAAAGTGTTTACAATATCGGTTCTTCTGTTTATTGTACACTTACGGGAGTAGATAGGCGCGTGTACATAGCCTACGTTAGGCTGGGCCAGGTTCGTACAACGACCTTGACCCACTTTCACCCCATCCCATCCTATACGGACCAATTACGCCACTTTCCATCTGTCTCGATTCTCATGTTAATTTACCTTTGTACTGGTCTTATTTTAGCGACGTGTTGATGTGTTTGTCGAAATTGTTTATCTTCGATAAGCGTTGGGCACCCTCGCAGCACATTGCCGTTGAATGCACTAGGGGTAGTTCAGTCGGCGCTACGGAAATTGTGTGTGTGAATATTTAAAAAAATAATGGAAGACCAATGTACACCCTCACGTTTGGAGTGTGTAAAAAAATGTGCAATTCGTTATTAGCGGAATGGTAAAAATATTAGCAACGAGAAAATACAAAAAATTACATCACTTCGAAATCTGTTGGATAGTTTATGAGCCTTACAATGTGTCAGATTTTTTTAGGAGAATTTTTAAATTGGACGAAGCTTTAAAACACAACAATTTTAGACAGTTTATATTTTTGTTCCATATACTAAAATGTAGGACATCGGATGGTAAAAAATGGTAAGTTTTCACGTTTGATTTACAATAAGAATTATAAAATTTACAATTCGAGGATAAAGTAAACCCTGACCGCTGTTGAGCCTTGTTTTATTTCTTTCCGGGACTCTATCAGTGGTCCCACATCGGATTTAGGGAAAATAACATGTTCGTTTAAATAGTATATATTTCACCACTTAAACAATTGAATTGTATGTAATAAAATTGAACGTGCGACATTAACTACAGTTACTTAAAAAAAATATATGTTTTTTTTAATTTTAGAATATACGTCTTTTTATACAAACTGATTATTATATTTTAATAATTATATTATTATCTCTCTCTCTATTTGTTTCACTCAACTTTGGGGTACACTAAATCAATCACTTTTTAATGTTCTGTGCCTTCCTAGTAGCCCAGTATTGCCTCATACGCTGTGATCTTGCTCTTCTTTCTTTGTCAGAGATTTGGATCGTTCGCTTGTATTTGACTTTGCCTTGGAATCGTTACTTTTTGTCCTTGGTTATTGTTTTAGCTGTTCTGTCCATGAGCATAGTGTCAATGATTTGTAGTTCTGTTATTTCTCTAAACCAAAGTGGTTTGGCTCTTCTACTGCGAAAGTAGTCAAATATCTTTTTGGTTAGTCTATTTTTGTCCATTCAGAGGATGTGCCCATAAAAATCAATTCTCCTTTTTCTCATTGTGTCTGATAGTGTTTCAATTTTTTGGTACAGAGTTTCATTACTGATGTGGAGTAATTGGTTGTTACGGAATTTGGGGCCTAAGATTTTTCGTAATATCTTTCTTTCTTTGATCTCCAGCCTTTCCAGTGGGCCCTGGGTTGTGAGAGATAATGTTTCAGCTGCATATAAGGCTTCTGGTTATATATATATTATATGTATCATATTATATTATTATATTATATGATTATTATGTTTTAATGTCAACAATCTAATTTTAGGCCAATCACAGAAAAATGAATATGTAGGCTTTTCATTTTTCAGTGTTCCAATTATCATTCGCAGAAAAACATTTTTTTAAAACCTAACGCTATTAAAATTTAATCACATTTGTTGAAACATTCTTTATGAATTGCCGTGAATTTAATTTCACAAAACGAAATGCTCTTCAAGAACTGAAAACGTTTTGTTACGCTTTATATGTACCTGATGAAAAATTAATCTGATCTAATCTCATATTTATCTTTGATAAGGTTTATGTCAAAGTAATTTATTGTAGGCTACTTGATTTTGTAGCGTCTTGTCAAAATTATCTCTTTATATTTTATATGTAAGTATAAAACGTCACAGCGTAACTGTTAGCAAACGAAATTAGTGCCGGCCATATTTATTAGCTAATTTTCATTAAAAATGATCTCGTTTCTAGAAAAAGGACCTATATTATAAGAGATTTTTTTAATTTAATTTATTTTGAATATTTTTACTGTTCAGTGAATGTAAAGCGTGCGTATAAATCAATTTTTTTTTTTAAGGCGAAAAGCACATTAAGGCTATTATCGCCTCCCTAAATGTAAGTGTGAGTGTAAAGTGTTAAAGTCGTAAGTGTGTGTTAGACTTGGGTACCGCGAGGGACGTCTAAATCCTCTCTATAGGTGCAGCTAGTCTGCACCCCTTGCGGGGTATAAATCTAATATTTCACGCTAAGAAAAGCAAGTTTCGAAATTACTACTTATCCTATACAACTAGCAATTTTCAAAAATGTCGCTACGGCGACAATTTTTCAGCCCCCAACAAAAAAATTCCCCATAGTATTCTAAATAACGTATATTTAAAAAATTCTCGTATATCGATGGTCACGCTATTCTTAACAATTACCCATATTTTAATTCTGATTGGTAAAATCACTTTTTCAAAAAAGTGTGAAAGATAATTTCGTTGAAATTTTGCTTACGTCACGTCAGCCTGTAAGGTGGTTGCCCCTATTATTGGTTAACTAATCTTCCACTACATAAATAATATAATTGCGGTGAACAGTGTAAATAATAAATGTTAAACACGTAGCTGTACGACTGTACGACTGTAGTGTTCTGTACAGCCGCGGACTGCGGCTGGAATGTAGGCCAGTTAGTGTCATTGTTTCACTGTTATATGTCCTCATTAACTCGCCTGCCTTCTTTCTCTGCCTCACCTCTTGTCTCCACTGCCGCGCTGTGTAATCACTTAAATAACTTCAACTCTGCCGAAAAGTGCTCAATTTTAATTTAGCACTCATTTTATGGGGAGATCAGGGCCCGGGATTTAAAAATGAGCGCCGATCCTGACTTCTAGTCGAGGGTGGTAGTTAAATTGTTTATATTTTAGACTATAACAAGCGCGAGCGCGTGCTTGTGCGTGTGTGCGTGTGTGTGTGTGTGTGTGTGTGTTTGTGTGTGTGTTTGTGTGTGTGTTTGTATATATATATAGTCTTTTTTTGTTTTTCCTTGTTTCGCGATGCCAAAAAAGGTGGAAGAAATCTTTTATAGACTACCTAAGGTAGGGTATGCACTACCCCAGAGTGTGGAACTCAAATTAAGTTCAATTTAAGTTAACTTGTATATATCTTAACTTGTATTTAAGTTAAGATATATTGTTAACCACTAAAAAAACCACCAAAAGCATTCCTCTTCTGTAAACCCCACGGAACCGTCGCCAGGCATTACTTCGTGAGAAGGTGGACTGGCTGACCGCCTACTCTTCTACAGCGTTGGCTCTCCTTTCTCGATCCTCAGCCCTCAATCTCTTCGTGACCACTGCAGCGAATCCGGCAATGGCCCTCCAGTTGGCTTCTGAAGCCATCATTGTCGCAACCAGACTTTCCGGTGCAATACTGCCGCGGATATGTTTGCAGCCTCATCCTTTCCTCGTCGAATCTTCGACACCGGAAAAACACATATTCCGCATCTTCCTCCACTGCTGGAAGAGAGAGGGTACAAGCTGAGTTTGTTTCCAGCCTGAAACGGAACAAAGCTCGGAAGCATCCGTGCCCAGGGAGAATCTGTGTGAGATAGAAATTCACCTCTCCATGATCCCTGTTGCAGCAATCCTGGATGTTGTCTACGAGTTGGTATGTACATCGTCCATTTGTTGATTCGTTCCACTGTCGCTGCCATTTCTCCAGGGTCCGATTTCGCTCCTCTGTAATTGCCATTGTATGACTATACCGCGGCTCAGCACTTCGCTTGCGTCAGTACAGCCTCGCTCTTTCATCAGCCATCAGCTCCATTGGGGGATCGCCCGTCACTACGCATGCAGCGTCGTAGGAAACTGTTCGGTAACCACTGACGACACGCAGCAACGCACGGCGGTGCACCGCATTAACCTTGCGCGCAATATGTGTGTGTGTGTGTGTGTGTGTGTGTGTGTGTGTGTGTGTGTGTGTGTGTGTGTGTGTGTGTGTGTGTGTGTGTTCTAGTAATTTATTCCAGCATTTACAATTTTGGCCTAAAATGATTCACGCTTGGCACAATAAAAAAAAACGATTTTGGTAATAGTCAAGTTTGGACAACTTCGTTACCCAGCAAAAATCCGTTTCAAACTTAATTTTTTTAATGCGATTTCGCCATTCAATCAACGTCAAACATTTGCATAAACTATCATTTTTAAATTAAAATTAAATAGGTAAATGAATGTAATAGAGGTCAGTATTCGTTTGTAGTGAATTTTCTTATTTTCAATTTTTATTTCTGATCAGATCTACTAAAGTAAAATTAGATTAAGTTAAAAAACGTATTGTGAAAGTGTTTCTTTTGGAAATTCACTTCTATCACGTCAGCGAGACAACTGTGTGCGATTATTGATTTCTAGAGTTGCGTAAAACATTTTAATCCGCATAATAATAATATTTTTTGAATTAGGCTCCTCTTGCAGTGATCATTATACGCTACTTTACACATACACCCATGGTATCTCGTAAACTACTTAAAAAAAACTTTAACTAGAGAGTGCCTTACCTTTAACGGAATTTGTATGGGAACTGCTGTCAAAGCATTTTTCAATTTGGCGTTCTTGTTTAAAATTTCCGACGCGAACTTCCATTTTTTTAAAATAGCATTTTCGGATTTTACGTAAAATTCTGAAATATTTTTATTTCTGTGTACTTTTTAAAACTCGTTTAGGAATTACAGTATTCGCTTAAATAAAAAAATTGAAGTTTGTTGCATTTTCGTGAATGGATATTCGCACTTCCCATTGATGAATTTTGGAAATTTAATTTTATAAAGCCTACTGTAAGTTGTGAATACCGATGCAGGAGTAAAATTGAAAACAAAAATTGTAAGACTTCTTAATACTAGCTCAAATCGATTGTAATTTAAAAAAATTAAATATCCGAAAAAAATTAAATTGAAATGAGGTTATGTTGTTTTTTTTTTGTTAACTACATACTACCAAAACGTTTTTTAACTTATACGAGGTGTGTTCAGAATGTAATGAGAATTTTTAAATTTCGCGGGATTGAAGAGTCCGATTGTCAAACATTTTTTTGTTATTATGTTGGTATACATGCCCTTGAAGTATGATAAAACTTTCAGCTGTTTTCATTGTTAACTTTGTCTGTGACAGCCACTAAGGTTAGACGTGTTTTTATGAGCTCGGCGATTTTCGTTTGTTAAAAGAAATGGATCAAAGAATTTGTATCAACTTTTGCGTAAAAAATGGAATAAAGTGTAACAAAGTGTGTGAATTGTTAACAAAGGCCTATGGTGAGTCTGCTATGAGTAAAACAAGAGTTTACGAGTAGTATAAGCGTTTCCAAGAAGGCCGTGAAGACGTTGAAGATGACGAACACCTGGACGCCCCAGCACATCAACAACCGATGAAACGTGAAAAAAGTGAAAGAAATGGTTATGAACAATCGCTGATGATGTTGGCATATCGATTGGATCATGTCATGACATTGTTTCCATTGTTTTTTGTATGAAACGCAGCAAAATTCGTTCCAGAATTGTTGAATTTTGAACAAAAACAGTGGCGAATAGAAGTTGCTCAGGAGTCACCAAATGAAGTCAACGACGATGCAGAATTACTGAAACGTATTATAACAGGTGAAGAAACATAGGTTTACGGATATGACGTCGAAACTAAGGCTCAATCATTCCAGTGGAGGCATTCTGGCTCGCCAAGACCGAAAAAGGCTCGACAAGTGCGGTCGAACGTGAAGGTTATGCTCACTATGTTCTTCGATATTAATGGGATAGTGCATCATGAATTCCTGCCACCAGGTGAAACGGTCAATAAGGAGTACTACCTACAAGTTCAAAGCCGTTAGCGTGAAGCAATCTGAAAAAAACGCCCGGATCTGTAGAAAAACAATTCATGGCTTTTGCACCACGATAATGCACCAGCTCACACTTCATTGCTTGTTCGTGAATTTTTTGCCAAAAACAGTACTGTAACGATGCCTCAGCCTCCATATTCGCCAGACATGGCTCCGTGTGACTTTTTCCTATTTCCAAAAATAAAGAGTACCTTAAAGGGCCGTCGTTTTACAGCCATAGATGACATTAAAGCGCATCGGTGAAAGAACTAAAGCCTATCTCAAAGATCGAGTTTGAGAAGTGTTTCGAGGATTGGAAGAAGCGCTGGCACAAGTGCATAATCTCCAATGGGGACTGTTTTGAAGGCGACAACGTCAATGTAGAAGAATAAATAAATATTTTGTTCAAAAAATTAAAATTATCGTTACTTTCTGAACACACCTCGTAATTTTTAAAACTAATTTTTTGAATATTTTTCTAAAATGTTCCAAATTTGGTGCTCAAAAGCTTTTCAATGAGTGCTAATATTATCTTTACCTAACCGAGATGCACAGCTTGCAGGCGTGATGGAAACGCATTTTCAAAAGTAAAAATTGTCTAGAGGTCAGGGATTGATGCTCACTTCAAGGACCTTAATGGTCGCCTAAATAAGTAGTTAATTTTCAAAAGAAAATGCGCTAAAAATTGTCTTCTTTGATAAAACTTAGACTAATCTCATTTTTACTTTTTGGCCGTTACTGTAGCGTTTCCAGTAAATTAATATTTCTTTAAATCAAAATACCGTATGTATGAAAACATTGTTGTTATTTCATCGTACGATATTCGGTTTGAACCACGGAATAACAATATTGGATATGAAAGTGTATGTTTTCACGTAATCAACTGAAGTAGGATATTTTGTTTTGTTTTGTTTGCTCACATGTGACGTTGTTCAACACCATTATTAGATAGCTTAACTTAATATTTGTCAGTAGTGTACCGTAAGCCAATTAATTAAACAAGTGATGGAGCAGATATACAGTGCACAAAGTTTCTCGCATCAACATTTGTGAAATCCACCTGTGAATTAGGCTCTGGAGCTGTTGTCAGAAACACAATATATTGTTGAAATTTCTCATAATCGGTTTATTTGATTTTGCCTAAATGTTGGTAATAATGAATATTTAAGTGAATGAAATTAAATTACGGTACATGCAAAAATTAAGAGGTTCAACTCCCCAAATCGAAAATATTTTTTTTTAAATTTGTATACTTAGTACACTTAAAACGGCTTGTGTTATGGATTATTAAATATGATCAAAATCTTATGAACCGAGTTTAATCAATTAAGTTAATTTTACAGGTTTTTGTGCATAGTTTCCTAATTAATCAGGAATACAGTATATACGTCTTTTTGGGGTACTTTAAGAGTATAATTTAAGCAATACATTTATAGGTAGTTTTTATTTAAAGAAAATCCGAGGGTTTTAATAAAAAAAAAAACTGAAAACTATTTTTTTGAAAATAGTACAGACAACGCGCGTAAGAAGTGAATCATTTAAATTTCCATTCGGTTTCTTTTTGGAACTTATCCATTTTTTTAACTTCCTAAAATGGATGAAAAAAATCCTGTTCGCAACGTGAAAATACCTTTTATAACCTTAAAATTACACATCACGTCCTATATAACACCTGTGTACCATCTGTACCATTATCACATAACATCTGTAATACAGCACTTGATTATAATTATAGTTTTTATTATTATTATTACAAAAAATATATGATTAATAGTAGGAATTTCTTTTACTATTCATTTTAACATTTTAAACTTCTAATTCTATCATTAAATAAGTAATCTATCTATGGCCTACTCGCTTGATTTTGTATTACGTATTATAAGTTATTGGCTGGCATCAATAATATTTCGCTTATGTTTCGTTTTAACATTTTAATCTTCGAATTCTATCATTGTTTTATTTTATACTCGTATTTATTCCATTCTCACATTTCAGTAGGCCTATTCGAATTAAAGTAGTCTATCTATGATCGCCCTCGCTTGATTTTGTAATACATCTGTTTGATAATCAGCTGTTTCATGACTTCTTCGCTGTTTCCTTCCGTTACTCTCAAATTCGATTTTACTGCACCAAAAAATTTGCCAAATCGGGCGTAGAGAAGTGTTCACTTCAAAAATGATCCCTAAATGTAGGCAAACTACACATAGGCTACACATTTCCTTGATCGCACATACAAAAAACACACACACACAAACGATTATGGACCTGAAAATGGATTTACATTACTAGAATCTTTACGTTCACCATTCGTTGTATATATTTCGTATAGTAAGAAAATAAAAATAACAATTTCATTGAAAATATTGTACCGTAATTTAAAGTAGATTATTTTAAAAATATCTTGCCCACAGCTGTGAGTTATTCTGATGTCAGAAGACACGAATTTCATTTACAAACAGATGTTTACGAAGTATTAAGGAGCATTATTCACATGTTGGCAGCCCTCGACGTGTTCAACAGATGTCACTAGGCTGCTAACTGTACTAACACGCAATGCTACGTACGTTAATTTTCAACTAAATTTTCCTTAAGCTCTTTTTAGTCAAGTTCAGGTGATTTTTGTCACAGTGATTTCACGATGCTTTCAATACAATAAATGTATCTTACATCAGAAAAACTTATTGCTGTCAGGTTCATTTCCATATTTTCAACAATTGATACTTTAAAATCCTCTTCGATGCAGATTGTAACGGTGTTTATAATGCAGCCTAAACTACAGAACCGATTTTGATCAACCATCACTCGTTTTGCCAGTTCTGTTTGCAGAATGTGTCTGTTGCACGAACACTAAAAAATAAGTACGTTTACTACTGTTAAATTGCAAAAAAAACATGCAAAAAAATTGGAAAATTTAAACTACTTAACCAATTTTGTTCAGTGATTACGCATTTTATTCCTAATGTTTTATAATATGGGCTTTTTACATAAAAGTAAAAAAATGTTAGCAATAATTAAATTGCAAAATTTGGAAACATTGACGCGCCTGAACCAATTCTATAATGTCTGCACTTATAAAATTTCAATTAAAACATTTACAGGTTTCTGTATTTTATAGATGAATTAACTGAACAGCTGATATATGACAGACGACTTGTTACTATACGTTATGAAAAATTAAAAAAAAATATTTTTTTATTTCTCTACAAACCTAAAAAAAAATTAGCTCTCCCTCTCTTGGGCTATTGTACGAGAGCTGAAATTATTTAATTAATTTAGCTTTATTAATTAATGCACTATTAATTAATTTTATTTATTTAATTATTAATTAATTATTTAATTAATTTATTAATTAATAAATAAAAACTATAACTACAATCAAGTGTTGTATTACAGATGTTATGTGATAATGGTAGATGGTACACAGGTGTTATATAGGACGTGTTGTATAATTTTTAGCTTTTAATTTTTATACTTAGTACACTTAAAACTGCTTGTGTTATGAATTATTAAATATGATCAAAATCTTATGAACCTGAAAATTTGACATCTCGTAATCAAATGTAAACAATAAAATAATTTCCCCGCATATGTTCAGATATTTATTTTCTTCAGCAATATTTAGGTAGTTAAATTTATGGTAAATATCTTCCATAATAGGCCTATATGGTACCAATGATATAGGTACCTGTGATGCCAATCTTAACAAAACCACCAAATGTTAAAAGTTTCTAATCAAGTCTACAGTTGAATTGTTAAATCACCTTCTTACGCAGTTTACTTGTCATTTGTCATCTTGTCATGGCGTCGTGCCTACCTTGCTCATCGTATTGACAGAGATATTAGTGTAGATGTAAAATCTTCAGATTAATGATCTTGAACCACGCTCTTCAAACTATACAATTCACTCCGAAACCAAAACCATATTATTTAGGGAGCCACTTCACCAGATACGTAAAGACCTATCTGTCCTTTAGTAATTTACATTATATATATATATATAACATTCACATAAAAACTTTATACTGAGAGGTTGCTTGATTCAAGCATATCTCAATATTTTACATAGGCCTACCTATTTATCAAATGTATCCACGAGTGAAATTGGTATATATGCATATATATTATTATTATTATTATTATTATTATTATTATTATCTGCGTATAGACCCTGTTGGATCACGCAAAGCACTCCGACTCATGTCTTGCTTCTTCTAATCCTCCACACCTCCCTCATCCTGTCCCCATTGATCCTCTTCCGCTCCTCCGTCCATTTTACCATTTTGCTCTCTTTGGGATTTCATTCTCTGGGACCTTCCAACCGAGCATCTTTCTCCTGTATGCGTTCCTGTCTTCAACGTCTGTTGAGTCTATTTCTGCGTCATGTAGGTCTATTCTGAACGATATATATATATAAAACGATCCTTCAAAAAAGTGGTTAATTGGCGCTCGTTCCTAGGTTCTGGGTTTGTGCCTCACAACGATAGCGGTAGCCTTAATAGCTCATTTTCCAATGGTAATTCGCTGAAGAGATGAATGAAATATCAGCACAATCACTCAATGTACAAATTAAATCTAAATTATTTAGGTCAAACCAATGATAGAGGCAATATGAAACATGAATATCAGTAGAATCCAATAATGTAAAGTAATAAAGAATATTGTAGTGAATATTTCAATGTGATTATTCAAAGTGATTATTTCCTAGCGGAAATAAAGAGGATTATATTAAGAAATAAAATCGTAATTTTGTATTGGTCTACAGTTCAATAATAGATTCGCCGTACCCGGACCTAACAACATACCGAGGAGTAGGTTGTAGTCCCGGGAGGAATAATGGAAGTCCTGGCGTTTAACAGGATGGCCGCTGGCTGGTGACACTCTTCCGGTTCGGTAAAGTGAAAGTAAGAAATCCGTTGTTTCCTTCTAAAGTCGTATGTATTTCTTCTGTTTCTATCTGAGCAAGTTGTGATGTCTTCTAGAGTTGTTTCGGCTGTTGGTAGGCTGCGTGTAGTTGTTCTATGGTTGGTGGTCGTCCTCGTTGTTCTGCTGAACAACGATTTTCGACCTGTATTTACAATCGAAATGTTATGGCTGGAATCATAATTTCTCAGTTATTGTTAAAACCGGAACAAAGACACCAGTCAAGAGGAAACTACGGCGTACGGGAGATGTGAGGTGGTGCGCCAGCAGTAATGTTCTTCTGTGAACCCAATCAGAAGCGAGTATCGGTTGATGGAAGAACTGTGAACTAGTTCGGATATTTAGCGTGCAAGTTTGCGGTGTTAATAAGCGGAATTAGGTTTTGTAACTCGGATCCTATGTTGTTTAGGCGATAGCAGAGTGTGGAACTGTAATACTTTGGCGGGTGTTTAATGATGCACCGATGCATAAAGTCTCTGTTTCAAGATCTGGAACTGACGGCCTATATGACACCTAACCAGCTCATAGATACTGAGTTGTGGGTCTCGGAGTCCAAAGTGGTTTTACCGGGCGTGCTGAAAATACCTGTGAGTATATAGGTGGCGGAGTTCAGTATTTCCTGAGGCTGAAGAACTGTAACTTAATATATTAATTCATTCTTAAATGTCGAAGAGGGCAGAAAATATGTCACTAAGTTCAGTATAATAATCTGCCTTCCCTAGCTTCATCAATTCTTCTTTCGTTGACGCGTTTCGAAGAATTGACGAAGCTAGGCAAGGCAGATTATTATACTGAACATAGTGATAATAATCCTAGCAAAAAAGAAACTGAAAATATGTATTTGGACTCTAAAATATTGGAGACATCGCTTTAGTTGGAGTCTCCTGAACTACTAGATAAAAGTCACAGATAACCTTGTAATTGTTCGATAAATAAATTGTGTATGGACCGCCAGCAAAAATAAACTAATTCCTGTTATTGAACCAAAAATAAAAATCGTGTACCACGTTTTCTCTTCCTTTTTATTTTAATTGCGATCATTTGTTCGAAAACACGACAAATTAACACAGCTAGTTTTTAACAACATAACCTAAAACTTATTACAGACTATCAGCTGTTCAATGAAATCAGCTGATCGTTACGAATTAATATAAAACAACTGATCTTTTAATACAACTACCAATATAAATTTGTGCACTCACTAAACGATAGCCAAATACCGAGTAAAGAGATACATGTTTACCTGAGGTGTCTGAAGATGTATTAGTGGAGAGATTGAAGTAAGTCAGCATATCCAGCTGCTCGTTTTCTAATGATTAGTAATGCTCGAGAGGTATCGGCCTTCTTGATACAAAAGACCATTAGCGGTATAAGAGATCACGTAACTAACATATGTAAATTACGCATTGAAACACTATTAGTGGAGACCAACGGTAATTGACAAAACCTGTTACTGTTTCCAATGAATTTATTCTGTGACAAGTCAGGATATCTTTAGAACACCACACAGATCCTTGAACTATTCGAAAGGCTGTTGTTACTTGTCAAGATTTGCCCCAATAAGCTTAGAGGACATAAAAGAACTTCTGCAGTTAGTCATTAATATTTCCCGCATATACAGAACTGGAAAGGGAAATACCATCAACATTAATTTTGGCTTTCCGTACAGCGGGTACCCAAGGTATGTAATATTAACATTCCCTGCAGGGGGGTGCAGACTAGCTGCACCTGTTGAGAGGACTTAGACGTCCCTCGCGGTACCCGAGTGTAAAACACACACACACACACACACACACACACACACACACACACACACACACACACACACACACACACACACACACACACACACACACACACACACACACACACACACACACACACACACACACACACACACACACACACACACACACACACACACACACACACACACACACACACTTACATTTAGGGAGGCGATAATAGCCTCAATGTGCTTTTCGCCTTAAAAAAAAATGTAATATTAACCTGGAGTTTATTACATTAGCGTCAATAGAAAACTGTTACATTTACGGGCGCATAAAAAAAGTCTGTCCGTAAATTAAAGAAGTGTTTAGTTTAAAAAAAAATGTTGCTTTAATTCGAAACCACCATAAATGCAAGAAGGTTGAAGTTTTCACAGAAAATTTTTAGAATCTTCGTTGTAATGTTTCAATAGAATTGGTGGCGTATGAGGAAGTGATACTAAATCAAAAGTGTGGAACATTATATATTATGAACATGTAAAGTGATTATACGAGATTAATCTCGAAAGAGTTTTGGAGTATTAGATCACGAGTTCAACAAACCTAAAGAAGCTAATCAGAAATCTCAAAGTAAGAAGTTCACTTCATATCCGTCTTGCCTAATTTCTGTGCACTCAATCAATCCCCCTTTTTGCCTGTTCGTGTATGTCATTAGAGTTCAATGAAACACATTTATTACAGCTTGTTTTGTTATGCGAAGGAAGCAAGTTTTTTACAAGTATTGAATTTTTTGGTTTTTCGTAGCCAATCATATATATTATTTCTCGCGTCAACATCCCTTTTTCTCAGCACATACTATTCGTACGGGCATGAATTAGGTATCTTTAGAAAGATTTTTTAACCGACTTCTGACATTGCAAAACGATTTTGCGCTAAAACTTACTGTTTGTGGAAAATTTTAACATAAAAGAGACTTTTAACTGTCAGGTAAAACGGCATCCTGGATGCGCATGCGTGGCATCACAAATCAAAACGATATTTTGTACATTTTACGAAACTAACTTATTAATCACGAATCTCTTAAAAAAATTTCTCTTTTTTGCAGAACGTACTGAGAACAATTTCAGTATTTACTGAAAAGTCATTAAACTTATGTGGCCCTACTGACAGTCCCCGCCCTGCCCGCCGAACAAGCTGGGACAAGCATTTCGAATACCATCGTGCATTTTTCTATTGTTTATACGGACATCATAAAATACGAAGTACAATTAAAATGTCGAAATACAGTTAGAGGTTATCAAGCATGCCTTTTCAATTGACTAGACGACAGTTGCCTATTAAAATCGCGTTTGCTATCACTATAAACAAGTCGCAGAGACAAACACTTCAAAGAGCAGGATTGTATTTACCAAATGCCGTCTTTACTCACGGACAATTGTATGTAGGCTTTTCAAGGATAACTGAATCAACTAACATGTTTGTACCCATTGAATAAAATGAAACACCAAAAAGTACAAGATTACATTCTTACATCAAATATCGTTTAAAACGAGGTATTGTAATGCCCTATAAAAATTGCTATTAAAAAACAATTATCTTTATTGAAATGTATATACTACAATAACTCATAAATTTGTGATTATTATTTCAAACCGATTGCTTTGTGATTTATTTTTTAAACATGTTTTCCCTTCCTTCCAACTACCGCCCTCACTCCAACGACTACTCTTATTCAAAAGGCTGTGTTTACTTAAAACTTTCATAGTGCGAAATTTCGCACAAGTCCCTTGGTAAAGTACTGTTTGAGTTTCTGACCGGGACTCTGTAGATAAGACATCCAAACCGCAACTGTTGGGAGGAAGGAGGTGTGTTGGCTTGATAACGAACATCTGCACTGTGCGTTATCAGTCAAGGGGAAGCGAGAGAATGTTCTGCACATCGACTAAGAGCAAAAAACGGAAAACAAAAAAACTACTTTTTCTGAACAAAAAACAGTTCCTGAAGTCTGCCCTTGAGCGAATTTAAAATATTCGCTGTGTAATATATAATCTATTTTAACATGTATCATGTTTTAGGGCTGGTTGTAATGGATTTTGCGAGTCGCGTGATGCGAGTGCACAAATTTATGTGGTAGTTATAGTAAGAGATCAGTTATTAATTCGTAACGATCAGCTGATAGGCTATAATAAGTTTTTAAGTTTTGTTGTTAAAAACTAGCAATGGTAGTTATAGTAAAATATTGTTTTGTAGTAATTCATAACGATCAGCTGATTTTATTGAACAGCTGATAGGCTATAATAAGTTTTAGATTGTGTTGTTAAAAACTAACTATGTTAATTTGTCGTGTTTTCGAACAAATTATCGTAATTAAAATTATTTTTTATTTTCTTCTTTATTTGTTCCACCCAACTTTGGGGTACACCAAATCAATCACTTCACAATGCTCTGTGCCTTCCTCGTAGCCCAGTATTGCTTCATACGTTGTGATCTTGCTTTTCTTTCTTCGTCAGAGATTTGGATCGTTCGCTTGGATTTGACTTTGCCTTGGAACCGTTGCTTCTAGTCCTTGGTTATTGTTTTGGCTGTTCTGTCCATGAGCATAGTGTCAGTGATCTGCAGTTCTGTTATGTCTTTCTCCGTTTCTCTAAACCAAAGTGGTTTGGCTCTTCTACTGCGAAAGTAGTCAAATATTTTTTTGGTTAGTCTATTTTTGTCCATTTGGAGGATGTGCCCATAAAAATCAATTCTCCTTTTTCTTATTGTGTCTGATAGTATTTCAGTTTTTTTTAAAGAGTTTCATTACTGATGTGGAGTAATTGGTTGTTACGTAATTTGGGGCCTAAGATTATTTTATTATTATTATTTTTTTTTTTGTTTAACGTCCTACTATTTTGCACACTTGGGCTAATGCAGACGATGGGATGATTTATAGCGTATGCAAATGCCAAGCCCTGGCTGGGAATCGAATCCGGGTCCTCAGGGTGAAAGCCTAGTACGCTATCAACTAGGCCACCGAAATTAAAATAAAAATGAAGAGAAAACATGATACATGATTTTTATTTTTGGTTCAATAACAGACAGTTTTTATGAGTAGATTCTGCATGTATTGCCTCTTTCCTCCATTGTACCGCCGAATGTGTGGGTTGGACTCGTCCAGTTGCACAGCGCACTTAGACGCTTATGCTTCAAAGAGTCCTAGTCAAGTCTTGAGTAGATGTAATGAATACAGAATACATAATCTTTGAATTAAATAGATTCTGTATTGATTGGTAGAGCGAATGGAACTGGGTGACTTGGACGAACTGAATTCGGATTACAGATCGGGATGAGGGATTAATGTCTTCTTTTCCGACACCAAAACTTCAACAATTCCCTTAAATGCGTCAGCCGTTTTATTTCTGTCCTTATAATCGGATAACATCTGTCCGATATTTTCTCAACAGTTTACGTTCCCTGTGCTTCCATTCGAACTGATTACTTTTATTTCGTCCACTCCATGTTGGCTGTTTGAGTCGCAGCTGAAGCTGTACAAGACTGTCCGACTCCTTCTCTGCAGGTTGCAGTGCTTTCTTTGAAGTGGACCGATACATGAGCTCTTCGGGTTGCGAAGCCTGTCAACATCTCAATGCAAGTACCGACAGCCACTTGTAGGCCTACACTTGGCCGCCGAAGGTTCGGCTTTTTTCGGCGTAATGTGATGCAACTTTAGAAAACACAATCTCCAAATCGTTTCCACAAATTTTAGCCGGAACCTTAAATTAATTGAATCATCGATTAAATTAATTGATTTCGAATTTAAGTGTCCTTGTCATTTAGTTATGAATGTATGGTTAAAATTTTAACAAAATCAGCTTGTGTAAATCAGTTGTTTTATAATAATTCGTAACGATCAGCTGATTTCATTGAACAGCTGATAAGCTATAATAAGTTTTATATTTGTTGTTAAAAAATATGTTAATTTGTCGTGTTTTCAAACAAATTTCGCAACTAAAATAAAAACGAAGAGAAAACATGATACATGATTTTTATTTTGTGTTCAATAACAGAAATTACTTTTATTTGTTGAGATTTGAATTCTTGAAAAAATCGAATCAGATTGTGGAAAAACTTTTTGACAAAATTTATTATTTTAGGATTTTGGTCACCTGCAATTTTGATGGATTTTACTGGATAACGATCTTGTCTAGTCTGAAGCTGCGGTATAAATTTTAGTGCCAAATTTGAATATAATCGGGCAAAATTTGCGAATGCTAGAGTGCTAAACATTAAAATATTTGTTTTTGGGGTTAAGATCGGTGAAATTGTAATGCTTCCAGGTGATGGGTTATGGCTTACTGTAATTTCTGATCTGATAAGGTATTTTGTTCAATTGATTTTTCGTACAGGTGGAGACACACAAGTAATGATTACAGGGTAATGATTTCTTACATAGCAAGGTTTTTCATGCCATTATTGGCCCTGAGGGCGCAATTTAATGATTTCCCGTGTTCTTGGAAAAACTGAACCTTTTAGGTGAGGAAAATTTGTTTTTATTCGGAAAAGCTTTCCGTAATAATTAGAAAACAATTCTGATTCCTTTACTGTCAAGAATATAAAAAAGAATTAGGGCTTTTTTCCATTCAATTTCTTTTAATAGATAATTTTATGCTTTTGTGATTCCTTATAATAAGAAATAGGCTGCTAAATGCAAACAGCAAAAGCAGTAAATAATCATTCACCTTTCAGTTCTGAAAATACAAAATTGTTCGCTTGAACACCCTGCAAGTTGTTCAAAGGGTCGTTACGAAAGTGTCTTGTTTCTATGGGAAACCGAAGAGTGTCGCATCCCTAACTTCTTTTCTATGGGGGAAATTGCTAGTGGCCGTTGTCTGATTGCAAATCGTGTACTACTTGTAAACAGGTTAAAGTACGGAGATACAGTGAAGCAAATTAAACAACTCGGACACAGTCAATTAAATATTTTGTTAAAAAATCCGTTTTGAAAGCTGCCGAATATATCCGGGAAAATATTGGCCTAATTTATTAAAATTTGTAAAACAGATTTTTCTCAATATTTTGTTCGGGTAAAGAAGCATACAAAATTTTTAGTAAAAGAAATTTACCGTTTTGGGATAAATTGGGGGAAAACTTTGGATTTTTTGTATTTGTCAACGTAATTGGAGTCGTAAATTTGTTTGCGTTTGATAAGTTACATTCGTTTGAATTGTTTTTCACAAGATCGAAGTTTGAGCAAAATCTGATGAACCGATTGTCAAATATTGTTGTTGTTAGCTTTCAAACGATGTTTTTTTTTGAGAAAATAATTGGATGCGAGATAGTTGTGTAATTTTTTTTGACAATGTACGAGATATCATTTCGATATTTAGAACATTCTAGATGATCTCTAGAACATTACTAGAGGAGAATATAGATTTTTTTATTTTTATTTTATTATTATTATTTTGAAAATGTACATTATTTTGAATATTATAGCGAAAATTTTTTTTGAGGTCTCAAAAGTTTTTTTTTTGAAAATTGTTGTATGTAATAAGATAGCTATTTCGAAAATTACTTTGTTTACATAAAATATTAGTTTTATATAAGATAAAACGTAAGATTTTTCACTGAATGGTGCAAATATTACATAAACTATACTTCAGCATTTATACAGTCACTGTTTACAACACTAATAGCAATTTTATTACTTTTTTAGTAATATTTATTATTATATTATTAATATTTATTAAATTTTGATTATATAAATAATATAAATAAATAAATATAATGTAATATTTATTTATATTATTTCTGTCACATCACTAAACTAACAGCGAGTTAGCGAGTTTTCCACCCAAACGCAACCGCCGGAAATCATGTTTTCGTAGAAATACTACTTTCATACAAAACCGTGTTGTTCGGTTCTTTTTAAATATTATTTTTTTGGAAATTTATTAATTACGGAACAAGGGACCAGTTAGCCGTCGCAAGGAATGAAACGCGATACAAAATGGCCTCTGAAATGAAATAAATCGCAAACAAACAAAATGAAGAAAGGTTTTACAAATTTTAGTGAAATAAAATAACGTTTAATAAAAGTAATAGTATAGTTTTGTACTATTCAGCGATAAATCTTACCTTTTAACTTATACGAGGTTTGTCCAATAAATACGCGAACTAAGGTCATAAAAACTTTATTTTACAAAATTTCATCTACATTGATTTTGTCCCCTTCAGAATACTCCCCATTCACTGCTATGCACTTATCCCATCTTCTTTTCCACTCTTCAAAGCACCCTTGGAAGTCCTCGGAAGTCAGGCTTTTCAGTCTCCTCGTCGTTTCTTGTTTTATTGTGTCCACATCTTCCCAATGCTGTCCCCTCATCACATTTTTGCATTTAGGGAATAGAAAAAAGTCGCAGGGGGCGAGGTCCGGTGAATAAGGGAGATGATCAAGGATAGTGATTGAATTTTTAGCCAGAAACTGGCGAACAATCAAAGCCGAATGTGCGGGTGCATTGTCTTGATGAAGAATCCATCCATCGTTTTGAGTCAAATGTGGTCGCACACGACGCACTCGATCTCTCAAACGCTTGAGAACGTTAAGGTAGAACTCAGAATTTACCGTTTTTTCCTCAGGAAGGAATTCATGATGAACAACACCTTTGATATCAAAGAAAACCAGGAGCATGACTTTGATTTTTGATCGGCTTTTCCTTGATTTTTTTGTTCGAGCTTCACCTGTTGCTTTCCACTCCATGCTTTGCGATTTCGATTCGGGATCATACTCGAAAAACCACGATTCATCACCAGTGATAACCCTATTTAAGAATCCAACATCATTTTCCATGGAATTTTTCCAGTCAGTAACACATTCGACTCTTCTCAACTTTTGATGCGGAGTTAGCAGTTTTGGCACGATTTTTGCACAAACCTTTCTTAAGCCCAAATGCTCGGTTAAGATTGTGTGCACTGTTGATTTCCCTAAATTTAGTTCTTCAGCTATCATTCGGATAGTTTTTCGGCGATCAGTAAGGACAAGACGCCGCACACGATCAATGTTTTCATGCACACAAGAGGTTGAAGGTCGTCCAATTCTTGCATCATCCGTGGCGTCTTCTCGACCTTCTTTAAAGCGCTTAATCCACTTGAAAATGGCTGTTTTCGTCATAGCATTATCACCATAAATAACTCTCAACATTTCAGCAATTTCTTGGTAATTTTTACCAAGCTTTACCAAAAACTTGATGTTAATTCGTTGTTCAGTGAATTGGTCAATTTCCATATCGACGAACAAAAAAATAATGCAAAACTAAAAATAACTCTACTCGCAAGATCCGCACAGCGTAACGTTCTGCCAAGCACTGACGGCTCATTGGGTCTCAGACAACACGTAAGGCCAGTGGGCGTGGCTTAACTCTCCGTAATGGCCACCATATTCGACCAGTTCGCGTATTTATTGGACAAACCTCGTATAAATGTAGCCTAATATTTCACGCAAAGAAAGCAATTTTCGAAATCGTTGTCTTATTCCATACAACTAGCGAAAAAATCGCTATGGTGACAATATTTGAGTCACCACAAAAATGTTTTCATTATAATATTGAGAATAACGTATATCCAAGGAAACTCTCGTATTAACGGTGGTCACGCTATTTTCCATTATTAACTAATATTCCGAACGTTTTTTGAATAATACATCAGTTTGGTTCTTAACTGATACTTTTGAATATTGATATTTAAAATATGTGTGCCTGACATTTTTTCGTGGCTTTTCATTTACTGAATTTTGGATAAAAGGTTTGTTTTTCACGAACAACAAAGCTTAGTAATTTTTACATCTCTTTTTCTCTCCCGTTTTTCAAGATAAACATGAGGCTACTTTTACCGACTCACTTATTGATTGGCCTTGAAAGCATAATTTTCCGAATTACCTTTAATGCGATATGTCCTTGCGATTGACCCGGTTTTATAGCTCGAAAGCTCTCCCCTCCCCTTTAACAAAATATATTTACGTTCACCAACCTAATCTCTTGCCTTTTTATCTCGCAAAGGTAACCAGTACTCTGTAGGATTTCTGTGAACATTTGGACTTCTTATCTACGTTTTTTATGATTACCTGGTATTTTTACTGATAATATATTTTACTTATCTTGTATTAAAAGATTTTTGTACATATTAACGTTGTTAGGCTTGTGTAAATATTTACTATAACGTGTATACAATGTTGAGCTTATATAAATATTTATGTTTTTAATATCTTTTAGTTGTCCAAAAAGTTGTGTTTCTGTATTTGTATTGTTTAGGTTTGTTTAAACTTCTCTATCTATATTGTTGAGATTATATAGTTTTCTTATTTTTATTGTAAATAAATCATGCGCCAATACTATGTTTGGCTTTTCACTCATGGATTGTTCAGAACAGAAAGCCGCCTCGGTGGCCTAGTTAATAGCGTACTGGGCTTTCACCCCGAGGACCCGGGTTCGATTCCCGGCCAGGGTTTGGGTTTTTCATACGCTATAAATCATCCCATCGCCTGCATTAGCCCAAGTGTGCGCAATAGTCGGACGTTATACACACAAAAAAAATGTTCAGAACAGATATTTATGGTAGTATTTAAATGTAAAAAATTCGTATACTATTTAATTTTTAAAATAATTCCACCTTACCTGGGTTTACCTTATTTAACAAAATGTTAAAATTACGAAATGTCTTAATTTTTTTTTTAACGTCCGGCAATTGTGCTCACTTGGGCTAATGCGTCTGCCCAAGTGGGATGGGATGATTTATAGCGTATGAAAATGCCAAGTTCTGGCCGGGTCCTCGGGGTGAAAGCCCAGTACGCTATCAACTAGGCCACCGAGGCGGCCGAAAAAAATAATAACTTTTGTCTTAAAAAATAACTTTTGGTTTAGTCTACTTATTATACAAGAACATAAACATATCAAGAAATCTGTCCCTTCGTTTCCAATTGGCGGTGATCTTTATACATACTTTTTTCAAAATTGGGTTCCCTATTGTGATCAGCGTTAAAATTCGCATAAATAAGCAACTCAAAGTTTTTAAAACACCTTGGTTCATTTTAGTTTGTATTTCAGTTTAATTTGAAAACGTAAATGTATGCTGATTTTAATTACTCTTCAAAATGATAAAAGAAAAATCAGTCGCTGTTCAGACATTTTTTTAATAGCTGTCATTTTGAAACGGGTCAACGTATTTTTGGCTAAAACGTACTTGTCCAAGGTAATACTACTTGGGTGTTGTGTTCAAATCAAATTAGGCCGAAACACACACACACAACAAGCTTTAAAGGTAATGGATTAGAGCTCATTTCATGGTCCCAGGTCTGGGCCTTATCTTGATGGCCACTCCAGTAGCTCATAATGAAACTTGACAAACGAAAAGTTTTAACGAAATTTTTAACGAAGACTAAAAATAAGGGGCTAAAAATTAAGCATCAAATGATTTTTTCCTAAAGCCAGACCATTTTACAAATAAAATATGCTATAACCTATAATATAACGTAATAGTTTTCCGCTCGTTGTACTAGTTAACGAAATGAAAGCTTTCCGCCTTCAGAGTAAGTATTCCGCTGCGAGAACAGTTTAGTAAGTAATAAATGCAGCCCCTGTGACAGCTGTAGTGTGCAACATTAGGGGAAATTTAAAATTAGAATGACCTGAATCCAAGAGTTGTAACTTTCTGGGTCAAAGCTGTCACAGTTACCCCAGTCAGGGCGGCACAAGGGGGTTGATATGTTTGCTCACTCGACAAGACTGTTTGTCAGGGAGCTGTTTGTTGCTTACTGTGCAGTCGCCATTCGAGTCAAAACTTTTCTTTATGGGTTATGCAGACCAGCTTTATGTACGGTAGTAATACTTTTCTTTACGTTCGATAATACCAAACATCCTTTCGAGGTTTTATAAAATCTTAAATTTGAGTACTTACCCTTTAAACATCAACATTACTTATTTAAAACTTGATTGAACATTTTTTTGTCAATCACATAATTTGTTTTTACATTTATAAAAGAAATGTATAAATCTGTTCGGCATAATTTCTCAGAAGATGGGTTAATAAAACAGTTTACAAATTATTAAGCGAAACAACCTTATTTGCTGGTTTTACTTGTTAAATTGCTTGTCAAACTTCAACATTACTTGAAACCGTATTAAATAAACGGTTTTTAATAATGAAATAATAAAATATTGCATGTATCTAACAGTGCAAGAAATTAAATAATTTAGAGAATTTAAAAATAAATCTTTTAGTTTTAGTTATGTTTTAGGCTTGAATGAATGAGTATACTTAAGTTACTCGCCTCTTTTAAAACCATTGTCAAGGTCATTAACTTTCTCCTAGTTCTTAGAACTGAACAGTGTGCTCTTCCCTAACAAAAGTGTAACGTTGTGTCAGCTGTTTTAACATCAGTCTGTTAAGTGGCCTTGACAGTGCTCTAACGAGTGAAACCTTGGTTGGCAAGACTAACAAAAAAAGTTGTGGAAAAATGCAAATATTTGGCCCATCCGGTCCTGTTGATTTTGACAACGTGTGTTTTGATTTCTTCCCATTTCAGACTTTTGCAGTAAGTACAGGATTTATAAACACAAATTGTCTCCAGTTGTAATACACACGAACAAACT
This sequence comes from Callitettix versicolor, assembly GCA_022606455.1. Taxonomy (NCBI): domain Eukaryota; kingdom Metazoa; phylum Arthropoda; class Insecta; order Hemiptera; family Cercopidae; genus Callitettix; species Callitettix versicolor. The sequence goes on from CM040188.1 coordinate 30,150,641, forward strand.
CATTGAGTGTATAAAACTGATGTCCTCGAAACCGCCCACGACAGTTTTTCTCAAAGCTTGGACAGTGTATTCGTAATTACATTTAAAACATTCTGTTTTTGGAAGCAGTTAGCAGTCCAAAAAATTGTAATAGCGACTATATAAGAGACCAGAATTTTAAAAATCGGCTTGACTGATTTATTGAAGTTTTAACTACAATTACTACATATTGAATCATGACAAGTCAAAGTATAGAGTAGAAATAAATTACAAAAAGAGGCTGACCATGTCTCTTCTTGGATTAAAAAAATGCTCATCAAGCTTAATGAGACCAACTTTTTACGTGTAAATTTTACAAATAGGAAATATGATTATAAGCAAGTCTTTGTTAATCGACATATTAATTAATCCGCATGCAAATAGTGCAGATTCTTGACGTAAAACTATGCTAGAAGGAACACGTTAAGAAAAAACAAGAATCCAACTGATAAAATGCATTGGCTGATTGGAAGAAGGTGTACTGCTTTGGGACTGCACTAAGGAATCTTAATACTAAAATTATTGAGACTTCAAAATAAGATACTGAGGGCTACAGTGAAAGTTTGGTACGTCAGTAATGAGGCCATTCACAGGAATTTGAATAGTGAACCAGTATAAGTCGAAATACAAAAGTCAAAAACATGAGTTTCGACTACACCAACACCAATATGTTAAAAGTGCTTCAGCTGCTTGACGGTGCAGAGCTATAGGTCAGCCACTTAGAAAACGGCACACTAAAAACATCACTGGGACAGAGAAAAATATTTACAAAGTGACCGGTATATACCGAGATGTCTCATAAGCTGAACCATTTTGGGTTGGTTCTGTGTGTGTGGTGCTGTGACATCGGGCAATAACCTTATAACATGTTATAATTATTTGTTATATAATAAACTGCTGGTTGGTGTTGCAGACTCCCCAGACTCCGAGCGTCTGCTGACGTACTTATGTACGGTGGATCGTCCACCTGGGGCAAATTTCACATCACACATTTCCATGAATAATGAAAGTTATATTTTGAGTGACCCAAAGGTCACAGTGATACAACCAAGATTGTAAATCCTGGAGGTAGCTCTTCCGCTCTCTCCGCCGGTGGGAAATTCATTTCCTCGTCCGCCATTGAGACCGTTGGTCGGATTTCACCTAGTAACCCTAGGCAGGGGCTCTATCACAGGGTGCTACCATCCGAAGCAAGATGGACCCTGGTTTTTTTACGAGGTTGTTACTCCTCCCCCTCCACACTTCCCCATCTTTCAAAGACAGGCCCGGGCTTGGGACCGGCTTGCGGTCGACGAAATAATAAGATTCCAAGATAAAACCAAAATAAAACCTAAACCTATCATTTCAGAAGAGGAGAGGAAAAGAAGATCAGAAAGAATGAAGAGCTACTGGGAACAAAGAAAAGTACAGCGCGCAAGAAATGATTAATCCAGCGTACCCCAAAGAGGGTGAAACGAAAAGGAAAAAAACTGCTGGTTAACCAATAAAGCTAGTAGTTGTGTAATATTAATAAAAAAATATAGAATTTTAAATAAATGCAAATTACGGTTTACAAATAAATCGAAATTGTTTTATGCAGCCTACACTTTTATGTTCATCAATTTTTTTTAGCATTTATAAGATAAAACGTAAAAATCTGTTAACATTTTAATAGTGTAATACTTTCTCTTCACAGAGTGTTTTGAAACTAACTGGATAAATTTAAAACTTTATCGCGTAAAATCAATTCACTTCACTGTATTAGGGTATTACGCCCATTTTATATTCCCCAGACATGTGTCCTCCTCTACGAAGTTATTACTGCACGAAGGTTTATGCCACAACACAGCTGTCCCGTGAGGCACCAATAAATCGTACCCCACCAGTTCGGTACAACCGTCACGTTTTCCTCACTTCTGAGATTCATCTTTCTGTTGTTTTTACATCTGTACGTGTAGTATACATAAGTAAATACTTATTAACGATTTTTTTTTGTTGAAAATGTTGTATAGGAGCAAGATTCGTGGTAATACCCAGAGCGCCGATCTGACATCTAGATCATTTTTTGAAAGATCGGTAACATTGTTTATAGCTAGTACACGTAAAGTCATTGAATATAAACGGACTAGAAGTGCAGCCACCATTATAAAAAGCGCTCTGACTACGCACCTCAAGGTCGTAATAGGGACTCGGTGGTCGATGTGGCTAAAGCACCGGTCAGTCTGCTGTGTCTGAACTGCGCACCTTAAGGTTTTTAGTTCTAGTCACAGTTACTCCTGTAGCTCTTCCTTTACCGTTATCGCTGATCCCTTGTCCTCATTAGTCTAACTGGCATAAAGTATGGACGTTCAGACTCTGGACTATGTAATGTGTAAAGGATCTTTAGAACATGTTTTGAGGGGTTCTTCAGAATATTCTAGGTACACAGTGGTTTTAGTTGAGTTTATGCAGGTTTTAATGCTGATTGCCTTGGTAAAATGTAATTAAAAAAGTATAAGATCAAAAAGTAATGTATTTTGATTGATTTTGTTAAGCTGTTAAAAAAATGATTTTTTTCGAAGTTTGATTTTTACATTTGATATATATTGCGACACATTTGATGTAATTTTAGAGGGATTAAGGTGAAATGTGGTTAAACAACGCTACATTTAAACATTTTATTAAGTTAATGTTTAAGCCGAATGCTCACCGACCATCGTGTGAAGTCTTTGCAGGAACTCCCTGGAGAGAGAAAAAGAGAATTAATTAACTTGCTTTCCCGAACATCCCTAACCCTCTCCCGGGGTAAGCAGCGTGCAGTGTTTCTCTCACAGCCCCTGTCCCCTCCTGCGATGAAACAAGGCACCTGAGTCCCAACAGTGTCCCCAGACGTGATTTTAAGTGGAATGAAGTAACGAGCGGCACTTTGTTATAAATTAATTTGTAAAGTAGCCGCGAGGAATATGTTGAAACAAAAATTTGTAAAGTAGCCGCGAGGAATATGTTGAAACAAAAATTTGTAAAGTAGCCGCGAGGAATATGTTGAAACAAAAATTTGTAAAGTAGCCGCGAGGAATATGTTGAAACAAAAATTTGTAAAGTAGCCGCGAGGAATATGTTGAAACAAAATTTGTAAAGTAGCCGCGAGGAATATGTTGAAACAAAATTTGTAAAGTAGCCGCGAGGAATATGTTGAAACAAAAATTTGTAAAGTAGCCGCGAGGAATATGTTGAAACAAAATTTGTAAAGTAGCCGCGAGGAATATGTTGAAACAAAATTTGTAAAGTAGCCGCGAGGAATATGTTGAAACAAAAATTTGTAAAGTAGCCGCGAGGAATATGTTGAAACAAAAATTTGTAAAGTAGCCGCGAGGAATATGTTGAAACAAAAATTTGTAAAGTAGCCGCGAGGAATATGTTGAAACAAAAATTTGTAAAGTAGCCGCGAGGAATATGTTGAAACAAAATTTGTAAAGTAGCCGCGAGGAATATGTTGAAACAAAATTTGTAAAGTAGCCGCGAGGAATATGTTGAAACAAAAATTTGTAAAGTAGCCGCGAGGAATATGTTGAAACAAAATTTGTAAAGTAGCCGCGAGGAATATGTTGAAACAAAAATTTGTAAAGTAGCCGCGAGGAATATGTTGAAACAAAAATTTGTAAAGTAGCCGCGAGGAATATGTTGAAACAAAAATTTGTGAAGTATGATCGTAAGTTGTTCTCTTTTTTTATTATTGCCTACATGTGCGTTGATACTGTATTTGGTGTAGTTATTATCTCTGCCTTGTATGAATGTGTTTTTATACGTTAATTTTTGTCGGATCTTTGAGTGACGTAAAAGACTTGTTTTCATAATGAACAAGTAATTTTCTTCACCTATTTTAAATTTTCGACAGCATGTAGTCAAAAGTTTTTATTTCCATTGTTTAATCTGAAAATTTCGTTTTTTTAAATTGCTACTTAATGATTCGCATTACTCTTACTATTTATTCAACCATTTTCCATTACCTGTGTATCTAGGAATAATCATTGAATACAAACGTACTGATAATCTGCATGAGATGTATGTAATGGCATCTTGCGGCAGAGTGTTCAGCTAAGGTTAAATAGACAACAGTACTGTCTATTTTCACAAGCGTCCTCATTAGCCGCTGATTTCGAGCACGCCGTTTATAATGGTGGCTACACTTCTAGTCCGTTTAGATTCAGTAGAACAATACACGACGTTTTAAGCGTATTATTGATAAACTGTTGTTTTAAAGTTCTTAACTTGGGAAGTACTAGATCCTTTTACCCTAGGCTAGGAATTTGAGAGAGAGGGAACAGCTGGTGTCATTACTTAATCAGTTATGCTTCTTTACATCCGATGTTGGCCTCACTGTCACCAATAAGTTCACTTTTGGCCAACACACATTCCCGTTTCCCTACTGTATTTGTTAGATATTGAGCATTTCTAACTGCCTTGTGCTTCAGATTACATGTAACTCTTAGTAGTTATTTTTGACCGCTCAAAGTATCAGTCTGGTGGTTTTTCTTAGTTTATTTTCTTCTTCTTCTTCTTTCGATGAGGCCTGCTAGGGACCACGTGGCAATTTCAATTCTTCACACCCAGCTGTTTTCTCTTCCGATCCTTCCAATATTCCTTCATCCTTTCACTATTCAGCTTCTGTCTTCGGACCACTTCGCACCAGGCTTCTTCTGCAATCTTCCTTGGAATCCCTCCATACTCAATATCCTCTTTCTAAAAATCTCTCTGTTCAGCGTTTCTTCTTCTTTAATATTATTTCTTTCTAAATCTTTCCTTACCTCTTGAATCCAACTAGTTGTTGACTTTTTATCCCATAGGTACTTGAGTATCCCTTTCGCTAGTCTTGAATCCATCCTGTACATATGTCCAAAAAATTGCAGTCTTCTCTTCCTTATCGTCTCTGTCATGTCCTCTATGTTCCTGTATATTTAATCATTAGATCTTAGTTTCCATGTTTCTTTAGTTTTCACTGGGCCTAAACATTTTCTCATGATTCTCCTTTCCAGTATTTTTAGTTTATTTTATTTAGTTTAATTTGTTACTTGTTGCAGCTATTGAATTATAATAAAAAAACATTGAAGTTGAAGTGGCAAAACTATATTGTTAAATTCTGTAAGCATTACCATTGATTAACAATGCAGCAGTGTTTAAATGAAAATGTGCGATCTCTGTTAAAACGTATTATCAAAATGAGCGCTTTAAAGTGAGTTCCAACAAAACGGTTTCATGTTGCGGGCTTGGAGCTTAGCCTACTCGCTGTTTGTTTCAATGTTCTGCACAGTTGGTTTCATCAACCACCATGGGGCACTGGTTTTTCCTGTTGGGTTATAGATGAGGCTCTACTGGCCTCCGACACGTTAGCTTTTTGTGTTCCCCCTAATAGTTCACCTTAACCGACTCCAATGACCTTTACGAGCGCCAGAGTCTTGTATAGGGTGTCCTTGTGAAACGCCTTATCCTTCTTTTTTTGAACTCCAGTGTATCGCACTCCATGAGTACATTTGCTGCGGTTTCAGCTTCCTGCCCACTCAGGCGAGATGTGTAGTACTCCCACCTTATGCAAATGACTCCGGATGTGGCCGTGTCCAGTGATCATGGTGACGACCTGACTCAATGACCTGTTAAATTGAACAAGAGTCCTTGTCAGCGCAGGGTCTGGTCCAGAGAGAAAACGCTTTCCTAAGCGTCTCCCAGGGAATTGCTTCCATCGTTTGATGTGTTCTTCCCTGGTGCACTCTCTTACAGCTCCGCTCAAAGTTGTGCGGCTGATCCAGCACGAGGGCTCTGGTCCCATAAGTCGAGCAGCAGCTCCTCTTTTGATCATAAGGTCTGCTCTCTGGTTTCGCTCAATCTTGCAATGCTCAGTTACCTATTCCAATTGCACCATGTTAATATTTGATAGGACAGAGGGAGAGGAGGATCCCAGACCAATTTGGATGAGATTTCTACAGGGCATTTATTGCCGCTTAGCTGTCTGAAAGTATTACGAGTTTTTACTTGTAAATCCCCCTTTTAGTGCTCGATGTACACGTACTGAGATTGCGCAAATTTCTGCTTTGAATACTGTGCAAAACCTGTCTAGGCTAGCTTCAGATGTTGCCTCAGTGGTTCCGCAATATCCTCCAAATCCAGACCGCCGGTCAAGCAGTGAACCGTCTGTATACAAAACAAACCGACAAGGTGGTACCGGTCACTTGCAGTCTTCCCAGTCCTCTCGTGAATAGGAAGTAACTGTGATAGGTTTAACAACCGAGTCTTTTAGAACTTTTTGACGATCTCGGAGTGACCCACCTCAAGGATGCTCCACCTCCATTCGCCATGGTTATGAATCCTTAGGCAGCCTGTCTCGCCTTCCACATTATGAATATGTCCAGAGGCGGCAGGCTTAACAAAACCCTCTAGGGCAGCTGTAGGAGTGCTCCTGAAAGCCTCAGTGTGTTTACAAGCTGCTGCATGCTTGCTGCCTGCTGTAGCTTGTGTCGCTTTTGGCCACCATACCAGAGAATAACGTACTCCTTATACCCATATGGAGATTGAAGTCCGCTGCTCCACACTAATAGGTCAGTTAGCGTTGTTATTTTCAGGCGATGTACGGGAGACAGTGAATCCAACTTACCTGGATTTTAATGTTTGCATGATTCTGCAACACGATGGTGTCTCCTTGCGTTCTTTCTTGTCTGTTTCTTCACTGTTCCCATTTTAATGTCTCTGTGTAGATCGTGGTTTTGGTTCTTGATGTATTAGAGAGCTTTGAGCGCCTTGTTCAAAAGGTTTGTATAATATTTGTGTTTGATGTTTTAGTACAGCCCTGGATGCCATAGGTCCGTATCGGTGTGAGCACTTGTTTGTAAAGAAGTGGTTTATTTTGTACTATGTCCAAGTTGTCGACCAAGGACTTGTGGTTAAGGTCCTCCTTTTTTTTACATGTGTTTTCCAATATGTATCAGCCGCCTCGGTGGCCTAGTTGATAGCGTACTGGGCTTTCACCCCGAGGACCCGGGTTCGATTCCCGGCCAGGGCTTGGCATTTTCATACGCTATAAATCATCCCATCGTCTGCATTAGCCCAAGTGTGCACAATAGTCGGACGTTAAAAAAAAAAAAAAATATGTATCAAGCAATGTGCGCTCAAAATAAAAAAATTGCTCTAAGGGGTGCTGAAAACAGATATCTCTTTAATATCGATTTTATTTTATCATACTTTATATATTCTTTAAATAGAGCCATTTTTTTTGTATTTAATAAAGTTTGATTCTTGCTTTAAGCTTGATTTTATCAATAATTTACATGTAAATTTTTGTGTGTAATGAAAGTGTTTTATACTTTTAATCAGAGATGTTTTTTTAGTTATCGAGGCTGTTTTCAAAAAGAAATGCCAAATTTAATAATGTTTGGACTTATCGTTTAGACGCTACAGACACTGTACCGACAGACACACGCATTGGTACACACGTCATTGTGTATACAGCTAATTCTAAAAAATATATATCCACGGACGATAAATCATTTTGTGATGTAGTGAATGTGCTAAATTAATGATTAAAATTCATGGCTTGTCACATTAGCATTTAGATCAAAGGTTCAAGTGTCAGATACATTGTGATTACAACGGGCCTTTGTGTTTAAAATGTCCAATGTCAAGTTACTGATTGCCTGCATAAACTGTGTCTAAACAGCAATACACCATAGCCTGCGATGAAACAATGACAGTAGAACCTCGATATAACGAATTAAAAAAAAATCCCCTTCAAATCACTTAATACTCACTGTTAAAAACACCTCTGTATTAAGTAGTATTTTGGCTTATAACTTCGATATAACGATTTTTTTCTTAAGGTTGAGCTTAATACCATTATAAAACGATTGCAAAACCTGTATATAACGAATTAAACGCATTTCACAAAAACTGTACAATAAATTTGAAATAGAGAATTTAAAATATATATTTTTTAATATTAGAACGTATAAAGTAACAAGTCATCTTTCATTGATAAGCTTTTAAGTAAAGGTACAAAATTACGAAGTCGGAAGATGTTTTAGCAGTTTATTGCAGTGTTATGATTGTAAATGTACGTATCTTTAGAATGTTTATACAAAAGGCAAACACTGCAACCATATAAACAGATAAAATGATTGATCGTTAATAAAAATTGATTGAGTAGTTTAGGCTGTAAAAGCGTCAGTGTTTCTAATTTTATATTTTTGTAAATTTTCTGCAATACAATAATGTGTAACATTTTTTTTCTTTATGCAAAAGAACCATGACGAATAAAATGAGTCATCGTTGACAAAATTGGTTAAGTTGTTTTGGCTGTAGACGCATAAATGTTAAAATTTAGTTTTTTGCAATTTTACAAGCGTAAATGTACTTATTTTTGGATTTTTTATGCAAAAGGCATATCCTGCAAACAGAACGGATAAAACGAGTCATCGTTGATCAAAATCGGTTCAGTAGTTTAGGCTGTAGATGCGTCTTTGTTAAAGAAGAAAAAAGGGCTTAAAAGTGCCACTTTCAAATCGGTTTTTCTACTCTTTGATTCTACCGATTTTCGATATGTTCTTACTACTTCGTCGTGCCTCTTACGGTAATACTACTGCCGACTATAGAAGAGTTTTCATTTTCAAGTTACGGATACCTGAGAAATGTTGTCACCTCCCGTATATATCAATTTACATCAAGCGTGGTGACTTGGCGAAGCGGAACGCTACTGCGTTCCTTAATAAAACGAAATTCACTAAGCCGATTTGGAAATATTATACCGGTGTGCCAGTATTTTTTCTTAGATAGGTCCTTAAACGGCATTACAAAAATCTGTCAGTTCAGTCTTAACCGATTTGCAGACGTGCAGATAGCCTGCAAAGAACAGATGTCCAAATAAAACCAAAAGGTGCAGATAGCCTGCAAAGAACAGATGTCCAAATAAAACCAAAAGGTGCAGATAGCCTGCAAAGAACAGATGTCCAAATAAAACCAAAAGGTGCAGATAGCCTGCAAAGAACAGATGTCCAAAAACCAAAACCAAATAGGTGCAGATAGCAAATAAAACCAAAAGGTGCAGATAGCCTGCAAAGAACAGATGTCCAAATAAAACCAAAAGGTGCAGATAGCCTGCAAAGAACAGATGTCCAAATAAAACCAAAAGGTGCAGATAGCCTGCAAAGAACAGATGTCCAAATAAAACCAAAAGGTTTCTTGTTATTCGTAAGACATGAAAAAAGGTTGATTTATAAAAATCTGAACATCGATTTTATTAGCTATCAAATACTTTCCTAATACTTCGTGTAGTGATAAAGTAATTTAAACGGAATTTCATAGCGATACAGAATATCAAGCTGTTTTGCAATTAAGATTTTCCGTCAATCTTATCAAGAAGATAAAGCAAACTGGACGAAGAAACGATCAGCTGTTCGGGCGAAGGATTTGTCAAAATATTGTTTGTATGCTCATTTGACTTTAATGCTTTTTAAATGGAGATTATGGTTCTTAAAATAAATGTTTTTCCTCAAAACTGATAATTTACCCATTTAGGTTTAACGTCTAAGCTTTAAATTGATTATGGTATTAAAGTAGCGGTTATTTTTTATGCTTTTTGAAGAAATTTAGAAAGTAGAGCAGAATATGCATTCATTATTAGAGATTCAACAACTATCAAAATTTGTAAAGTGAATGAAGATTTTTTCTTTTTTTTTAAGTTTTATAGCAATGAGTCAGCATAAAAATAATCTCGGCTTGTAGTTGTCTCGATGTCGTGATGGAAGCGAATCCAGCTGGAATATTTTTATTATAATTAGTATTGAAATTTAATGTACGATACAAACCTAAAAGAGATATTCATTTTCTCAATGAATTATTATTGTTATTTGTTAATTAGTTTTAAGTACGTTTATGTTTTGTTCCTTTTATTTATCTTGTTATTATTGTAGAGTCAATTTACAGCCTTACAGTATGTTGTTGTTTTTAAGATATATGTTTTTATCAACTAGTTTTAAGCATATATTTATAACGATTTATATTTTGTTTTGTTTTACTTATTTTTATTATTATAAATTAATTTTTTTATATTACCTTAATTTTTAAAAATTTTTGTTATTCTTCTAAAGAAATGTAAAAAATCTTTTATATTTTAATTTCGCGTGACGGCAATGATGACCTTATTGGTTTTTCGCGGAGAAAAACTTCTCAGTGGAATTGTGTTAATTTTGTGGATTTTAACGTAAAAATCAGATTTTCGAAGAAGTATAACATATTTTTTTATTTGTTGTGAAACGGCCGCTATTTAGCGGATTTGGCTGGGTAACGAACTCATTCAAGTTGTTACCAAAGTAGGTGCTTGGGCAAGTTTTATTATATCTGATTTAAGTAGCATATTAAATCTTCAAAATAAATTAAAATTAAGACGTACAGATTTTAACACAAAATACGATGAAATCATAACTTATCATAAGAAATTTAATCTTTCGTGGGTGAATCTTCATTACCTTAAGCATTCCGGAAGGTTTTGTACCAAAAGCAACGACCTGCGTTATTGTGATTACATATTTAGAGTATTTATTGGTTCGTCTAAACACCAGGGAACTCTTAGCGTCATACTTTTATATTTTAAGGCTGTACATAGAGTAAAGCCGACTTAAAACTGATAAAAGCTTTGTAAACAAATTTCAGGAGCAGTATAAAGTGTCCCCCGTGAGAGTGCAGCACATTGTACTTGTGTGTGTACCAAAACGGCTGATTCCTAAAAAAAACATTGTTGAAATTAATATTTGTATTATTACTATATACAAAACTTAATTATTGACCGAATCAGTTTGAAAGTGGAATCGGTAAGACAATATAGGCGAGTTCTGATATGTAAATGTTATTAAATAAAATACGCTGCTTTTTGTAAACAGTAAATACTGTAGCCTAATTTAGGCATTTAATATAAAATTCGGTTATAGTAGGTTTCATTTGTAAATATTTCAATAAGGTACAATGTTAGAATTCATTCGTTAATTTTTATAGGTTTAAATAAAAAATTAGAACAAAGTTAGGCTAAAAAAAGAATGTAAGATAAAAAAGTTATGAATGTTGTAATACTTGAAGTGGCCGCCATTTTGAAATTGAACGAATTTTGCTGGATAACGAATTTGTTCAATATACAGTATTACTAAAATCGATTTTTGCGCAACATTTGAATCAGATCGGACCAAAATTTTTAACGACCTCTCATGATACATCATAGAAGTCAGGATCGGTGTTCGCTCATACCATGATGACCGCTCCAACAGCTCATTTCCTACTGAATATGCGCTAATAAGTATGACAGTATTGACTGCCCAACAATTCGCTACCGGCTACAGAAGTGTCGCATACGACCTTGAACCTGAGCGTGTGATGATATCATGTCCGAGTCGGGTTTCCCACTCCTTTGCCACCTGACTTTGCTGGCAGACTGGTTTTACTGACAGTACTTTTATACGAACATGTCCGAATGGTTGAACACATCTTACAAACTGTCACATTCTCTGCTTAGAGGAAATATATTTCCTCTTTAACAGACAGTTAACGTGTCATGACAACACACTTGCGCACTTGATTTTCACCTTTTTTAATAAGTTATTTCATTGTAGAGCGCTTGTTCAAGAATTACTGGCTGATGCAGTAGTTAAACCGTCACGCTTTTGTCATAAAATTTTAAAAAAATCTTAGAAGACAAATGTTAAATATTTAGTATGTTTTTTTAGAATTAGGCAATTTTATTAAGAAATCAGCTGTTACAAATATATTATGGGCATCAGCTGTTTCATGGCATTGCAGTTTATGGTATTATTGGCTGGGGTGGTCTTTCGAAAGTTGTTGAAAATAATAGGAATTAATGAACAAGATATATTATAACATATGGTAGTGAGGTATGGCCAATTAAGAGCAGAACAGAAAGAATGCTGTTGGCTACTGAGATGGACTTTTGGAGAAGAGCGGCAGGAAGATCAAGAAAAGAGAGAGTGAGAAATGAAAGTATACGGAGGATAATGGACGTAAGGCATACAATTGTAGAGGACATAAGAACAAAACAACTGGTTTGGTACGGGCATGTACAAAGAATGCTGGATGAGCGAATTCCCAAAAAAATCATGCAATGGCGAACACCTGGAAGAAGAAAACGAGGAAGGCCGAGACTGAGCTGGAGAGAGGGAGTCGAAAAGGAAATAAAAAAAAGGATCTACCAGAAGACCTGTGGTGGGATCGCGATCGGTGGAGGTTGGAGATCGGAAGACGGCGTAGAACGTTGTAGACCGAATTATAGATAGATGAACAAGATACAGATAGACCACTTGATCTAAACAATGTTTTTCTACTGAGAGCACTAATGTATCAATATGATAAATTAATTTTTGTTTTAACGTCCGACTATTGTGCACACTTGGGCTAATGCAGACGATGGGATGATTTATAGCGTATGGAAATGCCAAGCCCTGGCCGGGAATCGAACCCGGGTCCTCGGGGTGAAAGCCCAGTACGCTATCAACTAGGCCACCTAAACCTAGAACAAGTTGTTCGCGCCAGAACAAGTTTCATGTTGTGTATAAAGTAAAATAAAAGGCTTATGATAAATTAAAAGAATACTTCAATTGTACCTCAAGAAATACACGTTACAAAAATATTCAACTTCCGAAACACTCTTTGACAATTGATTATAATTATAATTATAACTATAATAGTTATAACTATTATAATTATAACTATAATAATTATAGTTATAAATATAATTAAAGTATTATAATCAACTTCCAATGGAACTTAAAAGTTTAGAAGTTTAAAGTGGTGCGGAATAAATTAAAGGACAAAATCAAAGACTGAATGATAGGCATTCAAATAATTTATTTATTGTTTTTCTATATTCTTTTTTTTGTGTAATGTAATTTGTTTGTCTCACTCTTGATTGTGCAGGAACAACCTATGTACGGGAATTCTATGCCCCCTGTAGGTCCTTATTATGTAACTAAATGTTTTCTAGGAAGGAAAAGTTGGTAAATAAATAAAATGTTACCAAGACATTTATCACACCTCAAAAAGTAATAAAATGCATTCATTTTAACAATACTATTAACAATAAAGATGTACACGTGTAAAGGTACTCGGGAAATTACCGACAGAAGGGAAGCTTTTGTTAATGATATCTTTGCTGAATATATAATTAGTTTGAAGGTATGTTTACGAATATCTTGTTTTCTTTAAATAAAGGCTTTGATTTAAAGTCGAGAGTGTAGTCGCTGATTATTTCCCGTAATGTCGGCTAACCTATCGTAGTTTTGACCGTTTCATGGAGAAAGAGAATAACATTTCTAATAAAGTTGGTGCAATATATATTTTTCGTAAATATCACGGTTACCGATCAGATTTGCGGAAGAGGTTACGAACGCTATCGTGGGGCGCTCTGTATAACCTATCAATCAAGAATATATTGTGAAGTCTACTGTGTTAGTGCGTGCGTGTGTGTGTACGTGTGTACATAGTTTGTATAGCCAGAAAGTTAACAGTTTTATAAAATACAATTAAAGCTCTTAAACAGTTAATTCTTCTGTAACGTAGGCCTGAAGCTTTGTCTGGAATTGACAAACATGCACCCCGAGGAATTGACAAACCTTCTGTAATCACTGTCCCTACTGTACTCCAGATTAAATGTTACCCCTTTAATGTTGCGGTAGGCAACACCCGCAATACCCGCAATACCCGCCGGCCTGGTACTGCAACCTTGTGTTCAGAATACGTACTTCATTAGACAGTACTGCAGTCTTGTGTCTAGAATACATACTTCAAGTGTCTTACCCTTGATAATACCGTACGCCAGTGCAATCAGAGTTAGAATTTGCATAAATTAACAAAATCCGGTGAAACCACTCTAATGACATTGCAAATACCAAATTGAACCTTTCCGCTTTCTGAGTTGCTTTTAGTATTTCCAATGTAATTTTAATGTTAAAAATGCTAATTTAATCACACTAAAATGGTGATTTAAGATTTTCAAAAAGTGTAAGATAAAACGGTATTGTTGGGAATTCGCTTCTATCATGTTAACAAGGCCCAGATATTTACTTTTTTAACTTATGAGAATGAAGATATTGTTTTTTGAAGTGACTACTTATGGCGGGGTATGGATGTATGTTTTGCACGGGAAAAAATTCAGTTTTCCGTCACGCATCACGCTCTTATATATATTGTTGTTTTAAAATGTATTTTTGAAGTGAAAACTTGAATGTTCGCGCCATTATATTACTTACCCAGTCCAACTTAATTATTTAGTTTTGTGTCAAGTGTTAACTGTGTAACAATGACGTTTTATACGTTATTATATATTGGTAGGTGTGAATAATAAATATTTAAATTATTTTAAACGCCATTATACTACTTACCCAGTCCAACTTTATTTAGTAGGCTATTTAGTTTTATGACAAGTGTTAACTGTGTAACAGTGACGTTTTATACGTTATTATATATTGGTAGGTGTGAATAATAAATATTTAAATGCCATTTTACTAACTTACCTAGTGCAACTGAATTATTTAGTATTCAGTTTTGTAATATGTGTTAACTGTAGGCTACAACAGTGACGTTTTAATAATATTTTATACTTTTTAATATAATATTTTAAATTTGAAAGTTTATGCGTGTTTTTGTTTGTTATTCAATCACACATTAACTACTGGACCGATTGAGATGAAATTTGAAACATGGTTTAGGTACCTTAGATGGACATAGATGTATTCCCGTTTTAAATATCTGAATCCCTGTTATTATTTATTACAAAATTATTGTTTATAAGCTTACATTTGCAATGATTTTAATTGAAACAATCTTATAATTCCAAACAACCTGCCTTTCCAAATTATTGCAGTTTCCATTGAAGTTGGCATTTGCAATGCCAATTAATAAGTCACAGGGTCAGATATTAAGAGTAGCAGGAATACATGTGGGACTCCGTGCTTCTCCCATGGTCAGTTATAGCCTATTCTAGTTATAGCAAAAATCTATGTCTTGGCAAAAAACCATAATATCATATAATATTGTATTTAGAAATATATTAACCTGAAATGAACGTACTCATGATTTTGAAAATCGACTATAAATTTTATTACCTACATTACAATTGCGTTTTTTTTTGTGTTTAACGTCCGACTATTGTGCACACTTGGGCTAATGCAGACGATACATTATGCGGGTGAAGCCGCAAAATTAAATCATAATAGTGAAAGAAGTATACAGTCAGGCATGCCAAAAAAAGTAGTCACTTCTGTCGGCCAGTCCCACGACTGCCTAATTAAAAAAAAATTATTTACCCGTTGAAACGTCAGTTCCATTCGTAGTTTGTTATCAGAAAATTGTTGCCAGTTTACTGATACCATGTTTTTTCTAGTTTCAGTATAAGTTAGATATGTTTCCATCTAATTTTTTTGCTGTATTAAAAAGAGTAGGCAATCGCCGGACTGGCCGATAGAATACTTCCTTTGGCACGCCTGACTGTTTACTGTTTCATTATTATGATTTAGTTATTTTTATACAAATTTAGATGCATTTAGAAAAGGGTTTAATAGTCTTAAGTATAATAATAAATATAATATTTGTAATTTTGCGATTCAAAAATTGGTATTCATTAAATAATTTAACTACACAAATTTAGAAAACACACATTTTAAAAATTAACAAGAACAATAAACATAACCTCAATTGAAATGATATTGAAGCAATTTATAGACTTGAACTACGAGGTGTTAGGTACTTGGTCACAGTGGGATAGATGGGAACACTAAAGTGGATAGTGCGGCAAAGGAAGCAACTCTGCCACCGTCAAGCACACAGCGGGTTCTGTGTTCCGATTTTCTTTGTCATGTAAAACATCTATTTCTTTCACAATGGGAAAATGAATGGGCAACTATAAGGTAACAAATTGAGGGTAATAAAAAATATTGTTCGTCCTTTGGGGTCGTCAATACGTGCAAGTCGTAAAGAAGAGGTAGTGGTTACCCGCCTTCGCATTGGTCACTCCATGTTAACGCATGGGACCCATCTGAATGCGAGTTCTGTAGGGAAGCCCTCACAATAAAACATATTGCTCGATGGTGATGGTTTCCAAAATGTGCGTGTTATATGTGGTCTGAGCAACTGTTTGCAGACGATGTTGGGAGGCCATGGACCGGATCCTAGACTTCTTTCATCGTCTCAATTTTTTAAATAAAATCTAATTTATACATTTCCCTTTGTTGTAGGGCCCCATTACAGCACTGAAAAGTTTGTTTATATTTGGTATTAATTAATTAATTTTTTTTAATTTATTAATTTAATTTTTTTAATTTATTAATTTTTTATTTTGTTAATTAGTTTTAGGTTCGTTTATATTTCTTTTATTTATCTTGTTATTGTTGTAAGGCCAATTTACAGCCTTACAATAATTTGTGTGTATGTTGATGTTTTTAAGATATATATTATTGTTAACTAGTTTTAGTCATATATCTATAACTGTTATTATATTGTGTTTTGTTTTATTTAATTTTACAATTGTAGGTTTTTTGTTTTTTTTTAGTAAACTAAATTTTTTTATATTTTGTTAAGTTTTTCTTTACATTTCCATTTTGAGTGACGGCGATGATAACCTTATTAGTTTTTCGCCGAAAACAAAAAGATATTGAAGCAACAGCTGTCGTGCGCGAAATCAGCTGTTTACAAGTAGTCATTTCAACCTTACATATATACAAGAACAATTATGTATGCAGTGCGGTATGCGTTACGGAATCAAGCGTGACGCGAAAGCAAATATTTTATATACCTATGTTTTGTCAACAGCAAAAATAAAAGTTTTCACTTCATTCAATTAAACATATATTCATTCGCTATTAACAAAATCAAATATTTATGAATTTATATTAATAAAATGAAGTGTTTGTGTGCGCGTGTGCGCGCGTGCGATGTACAGTCAAATTTATGCATGCAGATATTTAAAAATTTTTCTGTGGATTTTTAAATTAACCATTTAGCTGAAAATTACACTCGACATTAGAGTCTTTGATTAAACCATTTTAATTTTAAAAAAACTGTTGTGATTCATGGTCACAGATGTTTATTATTTGTTTTACCTACAACGCCGTACTGCTACTGCTACTATGATATGAAATTACATTATATGTGTTATCAGAGGGCCTGTGCGAAATTTTGCACTATGAAAGTTTTAAGTAAACACAGCCTTTTGAATAAGAGTAGTCGTTGAAAGGAAGGGAAAACATGTTTAAAAAATAAATCGAAAAGCGATCGGTTTGAAATAATAACCACAAATTTATACGTCATTGTAGTATATACATTTCAATACAAATAATTTTTTTTAATAGCAATTTTTACAGGGCATTACAATACCTCGTTTTAAACGATATTTGATGTAAGAATGTAATCTTCTTGTACTTTTTGTATTTCATTTTCTTTAATGGATACAAATATGTTAGTTGATTTAGTTATTCTTGAAAAGGCTACATACAATTGTCCGTGAGTAAAGACGGCATTTGGTAAATACAATCCTATCCTTTGAAGTGTCTGTCCCTGCGACTTGTTTATAGTGATAGCAAACGCAATTTTAATAGGTAACTAGTCAATTGAAAAGGCATGTTTGATAACCTCTAACTGTATTTTGACATTTTAACTGTACTTCGTATTTTATGATTTTATTAACAATAGATAAACGCACGATGAAAGGAGAAATCACAAATGTATTTGTGTAAAAACAGTATCCAAAACATGTGTTTGGTATTCGAAATGCTAGTCCCGGTTTGTACGACAGGCAGGGATAGGCTGTCTGTAGAGCCACATAACCTATAAGTTTAATGACTTAAGTAAATATTTAAATTGTTCTAAGCACGTTATGCAAAAATGGCATTTGTAATGTGATTGTCTATTCGGGATTAATAAGTTAGCTACGTAAAATGTACAAAATATTGCCCGATTTGTGATGCCGCGCATGCGCATCCATGATGCCGTTTTGCCTGTACATTGTCTTTTATGTTAATATTTTCCACAAACAGTTCGTTTTAGCGCAAAATCGTTTTGCAATGGCAGAAGCCGATTAAAAAATCTTTCTAAAGACACCTCTTTTATGCCTGTACGAATAGTATGTGCTGAGAAAAGGGATGTTGATGCGAGAAATAATATATATATATGATGATAAGAAATTGAAAGTGTAACTTTTGAAATAATGTGCTCCTTTGTGACAGTGTATTTGTGTTGGATTCCTTTTTACCCATTTCGGTTGCAAACTTTGCTTCTCTCCCAGCGTCATTTTATAAATTGTTAAAATCGTAACAGTTTGTGTTTAGTAAGGAAATGCTGTGCTTGAATTTTGTCTGTTGGTAAACGAAATATTCAAGTAAGAGATAAACCTGAAATAATTAACAGATTGGAATGGGAACAGCAAAGCATTTTCCTCCTTTCTTTACATTTTTACAACTTTACACTTTTATTTAATATGTTCCATGTAAAAAGAAAAAAATATTAAACGTGTTTCTTTTTAATGTGCAGCAATAACGTTGAGTAAAGGCAACTTATGTGCAGATTAGAAACAAATACATGAAATGGAAATGTAATACAAGTGGGATTTTAGAGAGCGTTGAACTGAATGCGGGAAGGCTGTACATGTCACAGTCATTGCGTTTCTGTATGGAACCGGGGTTATTTTTTGTCCAACATGGTTTAAGAAGATAAAGTATTTTTTTTTAATTTAAGTATAAAATATATTCAATTTATCACTCTGAATTCGGACACTTATTACTTATCCATTATATTTTATAGCAATCCATTTTATGCCAACTCCCGCGTTTATATAGGTCTCTCTAGGATAATAACAAATCGGTTTGTTAGCGAATTTCCATTGGGAAAATGAGCTGTTGAACTTGAAATGAGCACAGATCCTGACTTCTAAGTCACTTTTTCAGGGATCGTTAGTATATGTAAAACCTAACAATGTACTATATAATATCACATGAATTCCACTAAACGTTTGAACCTCATATGTTTCACTCATGTCGTGGATGTAATTACCATGTATGGACTTTAATTACATTGCTGCTCATAGTAATTAGAATGCAATTGATTGGCTTAGAGCGTTGGTAAATGTGCAATAAAATTAGAATAAATGCATTACTGCCGATCATTTCGTCCCTCACGGACTAATTTGTGCAGGTTTACTCCTCCATAGTTTTGAAAACTACACAATTCGATTCAAAATTGAAAGATCTACAAAAAAGGTATCGACGTATGTCACTAAATTTTACCTAAATTTTGGTTTTAAATTTTAAACATTTTTTTACTAAAATGTGAAACTTAAAACTAAAAACAGAGGACAAACGCTCAAAGCGTTTACTCTTAGCAGTTTGAAAAAAAAAACGATTATGACCTATTTTTCCGTGTAGTGGTCTATTTACTCACGTCGTAAAGGCTACCGCGGTTTCGAAATCTTACTGTTTCATCTTCAGGCCGTAATACAAAATGTTAAATCCCTCTGTCGAGGTCGTCACAAGGTTAAAAAAAACTTCGGAAATACATCTCACAAATATTAAACACACACACGATTATAATACACACGGTAGAATTTGGTTTGGCCAAACGATACGTTTTGGCAGTCGGGAATATAACGTTGCACGTATCGTCGGCCAATCCAAATTCTATCGTGTAATTGTGTTCAGTGTTTATGTTTATGACGTGTCTTTTCAATGTTTTGTTTAACTTTGTGTGACGACCTCGGCAGAGATATTTGACATTTTGTATTACGGCCTGAAGATGAAACAGTAAGGTTTCGAAACCGCGGTAGCCTTTACGAGGTGAGTAAATATACCACTAGACAGAAAAATATGTCATAATCCTAATTATTTAAATATGTGGTCCGGTGGCTATGTTGCAATAAAAAAAAAATGTTTTTGATTTCTCGTTGTGCTGATCACATAGGCCTATAGTTTTCATTTTTATTTTTATCACTCCCGATATCCAGCTTTCTGTTTTTATTTTTGGTATTTAAGTGCTGCGTAGGTATCTAGGCTTATGTTTTATTTCTAATTTTCATATTTTAGGTTAGGCATTTGAAAACAAGAGTTGATGCCCTCTCTCCATTCTACATATAAAATAATGGAAAATGTCAGATTAAGAAAATAATAATAATGAATATTCCGTCTTAAAGTAATAATTTTAAAAATAAAATTATTGTATTAACTCACACATCTCTGAAAATGTGTACATTTTATTCTGGAACTTGTTTAATAGCTAAAAATTCGTTTGCCAATTAGAAAATTCTGTTTGTAGATCCTGTCTGGAAACGGAAATACTAAGAGCTTTTCATTGTAGGTCTCCTTGCTTTGTCAGGCAGACAAAGGTTTCTGTGTCGATACTTTCTCTAAACTATGTAACAGATTGGCGTTTCCTTTCAATGTCATTGTCTCATTATAAAATATGTGTGAAAGTATGAAGATTAGTCAGCTATTGTTAAGTTTTGTGGTTATAGTAACATTGAATAAAAGTCATATTAAACTACGTAAAGTAGGCCTACTTTGGTTTTTTGCTTATTTTTGCTCTCGCTACACAAGAGTGGTGTTTTAGATAAAAGGTAAAAATTAATAACAATTTTAAGGAATGTAATCTGTTTTGATTAATATTTTTTTGGCAGTATTTGTCTCGTATGTAGCACTTTAGGACAAACAAAATATGCAATATTGGTATTATTATGCAATATAAAGTATCATTTTGGAATTTGGGGAGAATCCTTATTTTTTGTAAAGAACATTTTAATTGTAAAGTAGAATTATGTATTTGAGTGGATCCATTTTTTAAAATATTTAACAAAGTTTGATTCTTGCTTTAAGCTTGATTTTATCAATAAATTACATGTAAATTTTTGTGTCTAGAATATTTTTCCAAATGATTGTTTTTTAATTCGAAGTATTTAGTTCTATTATATTTACTTTTGTTTGATATTGTTAATTGATTATCTAAGTGACTAATTTTGTGCCAGCATTCGCGGTTAAACAATTACTTGTTATTAAGTTTTTATCTTTTAGTATTTTTATATGTTATTTATTATTTAGTTAGGTGAAATTATTTATTAATTGTTTTTTTCTTATTTGTATATTTGTCTAAGAAATTTTTTTGTAGACTAGGATTTACTTATGTAACCTGTTAGATAAGCAGGTTACAAAGTTTTTTTTTAACCTGCTTTATGACTTTATAAATGAAAATAAAAATAATGATAAACACTTACATAGTGTACTCCAGAAGCATCCGGTGACTTATTTACAGTTAGAGTTCTAAAAACCTCAGTTGGTTCTATGCTTTCTGCTTTGACTATAAACAGATTAGAAGTACAGCCACCATTATAAAAAGCGTGCTCAAAAGCAGCGGCTAATGTCTAAGTAATTTAACTATCTACTGCTACCAACGTTGTAAGCTGTAAGGCCAGAAGGTGGAGACATTTAAAAAAATAGACAATATTAGTTGAACACTCTGATGCAAGATGCCGTCAGCAGCGAGTACTCACGTATCTCTCATACGGGTTATCATTCTATTACATTTACATTCAATGCCTTCTGTTATTGTTATCCACTAAGTTGATGTCCGTACTCCTGCCAACTGTTTGTACCACCTTAATTTTGATTTGCCTTAATTTTTGGGTCATCATATTTTTGACTCGCTTGGGTAAGAAATATTAAAATGCTGTAAAGTAATTGTCACTGGACAGATAAAACAGTTTAAATAATTGATGTATTTTTTATTTTGTTACTTTTCTTTACTTGTACTAACAAGTTTATGCAAGTTGTAGCAAATCGTACCAGCCGCTTCTATTTTACTGAAATAAAAATAAATTATCTTCGACTCACAACGTAACTAAAATAAAACTGCTGATAAACAAGTAATAAAAAAAATCCATGAAAATACTGGCATCTACAAATTATAAATGAATACTGATATATTGAGATGGAATCATGTTTTTAAAACAGGTTATTTCAATTATTTTTGTTTTGACTGCAATGAATATTTTAATTTAATTTTGAAATTATAGTGTAGAAATTAGGTATATTTATTCTGGTAAGTTTCAGGTTCATTGTCATATGAAGTACTTAATATTAGGTACAGGCATTTTCCTGGCTCCAACACTTTAATCAACACTTCATAGAACTTTACAAATACATCAAAGATAAAAATAATTAAATCACAAGTATACCCAAATGAGGATTCCCAGCTGATTTCTTTACTATTACTTCAATACGTTTTTTGCAATATCTTCAATGGATCAATATAACTGTCATATGCACTGGTGAATTATTCAATAATCGAACCTAGACTGACACGTCATAAATGGTTTCCAATTTCTCGAAAGGACAAAGAACTACAATGGATATCTTAGAATGTAGCATAAAACTTGTGTGTTAAAGCAGTTGGATTTGGAATAAACATAATTGTAGGCATACTGCTTTCTCGCTTGCTGAGTTCGTAAAAATGAATATCCCGCAATAATTTTTTGCTTTCTTTTTTAAAATCTGATAAACATAATCCGCATATATTAGCATTTAAACTTTTAAACTACAATGCTTATATATATATATATATATATATATATATATATATATATATAAAACTGTGATAAAAATATCTTCTTCTTCCAATGGCTCCTTTTGGTTCACACCATTTTGGATCTTGCCTCCCAATACAATCCAGGAAAGTCCCTTCGTCCCTGCTTCCCTCTATCCAGGCCCTCGCAGATCAACAAGTGATCCTTGTCCATAACATACACATCTTTTGAACAAATCTTGCACTTGTCAGAGGTTATTAGTCTCATCCTATGGAGATGCTTGGCAAGACAATCGCGTCCAGTTTCCAGGCGGAAATTTGCTACAGCTATTTTGCGTGGAAGCATCTTATTGTCCTTAAAAAGATTAAACGGATCATAAGTTTTGTCTTGTAGGTTTTTCTTCATTTCACTAACAAATTTTTGTTGTGAGTCTGTTTTTAGTTTTCTTATAACTGCTTGTAATGACAGGGAGCCTGCTGGTTTTTGAATAATTTTTGTTCCTATCTTCACAAAATTATCCGCAGCTTCATTTCTCATCAATCCCACGTGTGCAGGGACCCACTGCATTGCGATATTGCCAACATTATTTCTTACAATCTTGTAATTCTGTCTGATATTTTGTATTACTTTGCTTTTTGGATTATCATTATTGGCTATTGCCTGCAGAGACGATTTGGAGTTAACTAAGACCACTATGTTTGTGTTCAGCCATGGTCTCACAATCAGCTGTTCGAGAGCCTCATTTACAGCTATCAATTCCGCCTCAAACACTGTCGAGTTGCTGCTTAAAGCAATGTAGTGCGAGAAGTGGTCACAATATATTCCAGCTCCTGTTTCTCCTTCCATTCTAGAGCCATCAGTATATACATGGATCCAAGAGTCTGACGGGTATCGCACTTTCAAAGTTTCCAAAGCGATTTGAGATATTTTCACTGGCGCATCAGAGTTCTTGCTCACTGGTTGAAGCAGATCCAAGAGAATGTTAAAATCCATGAATTCCAATGGGTCCATGAGTTGAGGAGGTCGTTCCACATTTACTTTGTTTATCCTAGTAGAGATGATAAGTTGTTTAAAGCTGGTGAAAATATCTTGTATAACATTAAAATGTGACTTTAAAATATGCAGTAGCCACTATTTTGTAACTGTTGAACCGATTTTTTCATTTAATGAACCTATGCAAGCTTAAATACAAGACCATAATTAATTTTTGTGTCTAGTTTGAATCATATATGACCAAAATTGTAAACACTAGAATGTGAAAACACACACCTGCATCTCTGAACTGCGCACCTAAAGGTTGTTGGTTCAGGCCGCAGTTACTGCCGTTCCTTTACCCTTAGCGTTATAAACATTATGTCAGAATCAGGCTCATTTCATAGTCATAGGTCTGGGTCTTACCATGACTAATATAAAATTTGCCAGTAGAAATTTGCTAATTAATAAATGCATTTTAAAAATTTTGTTTAGTTTGTATACTATTATACTTATGAGCAGGACTCGAAGACTAAATTTTGTTAATAGATTGTAAAATTTTATTTACGTGTTATTAGATTTTAAAAGGCTTCATTTTACTAAATTCTAAATAAAAATGTTTCAGTTCTTGCAATTGCAATATGCAAAGTGAAACATGACTTTAATATATTAAAAACAAACGTGATGTAATAATGTTATTTTTTGCTAATTCTCTGAGGCATAATGCCTTTTTGGATTAATGTAGTTAAATTGAAGTGAACTAATTTTCAAGTTTTGATACATCTGGCATATCCAGGTTACTTTGACATGACAAGATCTAGGTACAAAACTAATTAAAGTTTGTAATTATTGTGGATCTAATTCTGCTCGAACTAACACTTCTTTACGGCAATAATATCTTGTGAAAATAAGTGCTAACCTTTTGAGTAAATAATTCTTACTCAATAAAATGTAATTCCTAACTAGTTCACTTGTAAACAAAATTGACTTGTTTATATATGCAACTGAAAATACAGTTATTTATTTACTCATGTATCTAATGACTTTTAATAACTTCAGCTTCTTAGAGAAGTTGTTAAATGTATTTGTGATTTTTGTTTACTTTTGATAAGAACGTTTTTAGGCGAGGTATTTAAGAAATCGTTCTTGTAATGTTTAGTAACTCGCTAATTTTTATTGGGCTATATCTACAACTTTGAAATAATAGCCTGTACTAAACAGGAGGTATTTATTATATTTTTTGTAGTCAATTAAATTTTTTATTTCAGTTGTAAAGAGAGGAACTAAATCAGATTCTATTCATTAAAGTACTTTTGCATAGACTTTACATTCCAGGAATTATATGACTACGAAAATTCTTGAAGATTATTACTTTGTCAGGAAATGTATCGAATTGGAAAATTATGTTTCTTTTAATCAATATTTTTATTTTGTAATATTTATATTTCTATAACTGTTAGTGTACGAAGATAGTTGCATTAGATGTGTACTTTGCAATGTTAATAATAACTAAGTTAATACTTGCGTAACTTTATTTAGACTTTCTTTAGTCAATCTAGTTGTAAGGTTATGTGTGTATGTGTACCTCTGTTGACAATTACCATTGAAATACATTAATTTAGTAAAATCATTTTTACTGAAAAGTATAATTCATAATTTATTCTTTACAAAAAAATCAGTGTATATTCTTTACAAAAAAAGGTTAGTCATAGATGTTAATGGAAAACAGCAGAAAATGAATGTCTCATGTCTGTTTCAGTGCCCTGAACATGGAGTGAATCGGTTGAGCGAGCGCTTATTGCTTTTCCGCCATGATTACAACTCCCCCAATATTCTGCAGTTAATTAATTCTGCTTCAGAAGTTATTGATGAAACTTTAGTGGAAATTGTACTTACAGGTGTGTACATTTTATAAATATTTATAGTTTATTTGTTTATTGCTTTAACACTTTACGTTTAGTTTCAATCACAAATTACTGTAGCAAGTATTAATATAATTGCACAAGTTTGTAAATGAATCTGAATTTTTTGATAAATGTTTAACAATATTCTGTAGGCTAACAGTAGAGGCAAGCACTGGGATCTGGTCTAGATCTAAAATAACTCAAGATTTGGTAATTTATGTTAATGACAGTCTCTCAAAAATTAAAATTAGTGTTTGTTTGAAGTCCATGTAACCAAAAGTCCAGTATCAAGGGTTTGAACTGATCTTGGTTTCCTGGCTATTGCAGCTTTTAACTTATTGTGTATCTTATGTTTTTTATAAGATGTTTATTCTTATTTAAGAAAAAAGTTCTTAATTTTTAAAGATTTGAACTAGGAACTGTTTTATTGTTTTACACTTCACAATACTATTACTATCTATGCATTACGAATAACCTATAGTTGATCCTCAATTGCTCCCTTGGATTTTTATTATGTCATAATACCCTATTAAAGATTGGTCTCAATTAGAGGTATTAGTGAAAAGTCAAAATTTGGAATTTGCACAATTCCCAAAACTCACACCAAAATTATAAATGTTAAAATACAAAATTTATACAATAATCAAGACATGCACTCTTGCTGACATGATAGAAAAGCTAATTTCCAAAAGTATTTACCAATTTCAAAATTCTGTTATCACCATCATAATCAGCATTGAAATGCGCATATATTAGGATTTTAGACTTTCATAATACATTAAAAATATGAAAATGAACCCTGACCACCATGAAAAAATTCTTAATTTCAATGGATTTTGAAAATTTAAAGTAACACTGATAATGATGGTGAAATTATATCTTAAAAAAATAGTTATGAATTTTTGAAGATTTAAAGAGTAAATGAAAATGCTTACTCTGCAGAGTGTGTATTTAAGCTTACTCAATAGCTGAATAAACGTTTCTTTTGGGTATTGCAAAAATGGAAGTACCCACTCTGCGAAGTGAGTATTTTAATTCTTCCATTGCCTGAAATAAATGCTCATTTCTCGGAGTGAATAAAACAACATTTCAACAATTCGCGGTGGGTGAAAATTTTAGGCAGAGTCTGATTTCGGTGATTGTGAATAACATATATAAAAAAAGTGTTTACAGCCCCCTCAGAAAGTGATCTACAGGTCAGGATCAGTGCTCATTTCAAGGACTAGGGCCTGAGAATGGAAATTCGCTAATAAACAATACTGGATAATCTTGCGTTTACATTGGGATATAAGTGTGTATAAGGCAAAATTGTATGTGCAATTTTTTGCTCATGAAAAGTGTGTATGGGAATCTTTGAGCTTATAGAATTTGTATGAGTAGTGTAAATGTATCATGATTTGTCAGTTTGATTTGAGTGTGATACATCTCTCATACATGTATCCCAGAGTAAATACGCTCCATAAGAGACATATTATGATATGTATATTTATCTCCACTTCATTTTGAGAATAAAACTATACTATATTTTTTTACCCTTTAGCTAGAGAAATGTCAAATCTTTTATTTATTGTGATCAAGGTTGTCATACTTGACAAACTGTATCCTTACTGTAAAACAATATAATGAAAGTCTGTATTTTTACATTGTTACAATAACTCGTTATTTTGTAATTTCTGTTGTAAGATTAACTAGGAATTGGATACATCCGTCAGACAAATGGGTTTAAAAAAGAAAATTGTTATTATTTTAAACATTAATAATCGGTGTGTTGTAAACAATAGTTCATTTAGAACATTGAGGCAATTATGGTGATCAGGGAAAACAGATAATTTTAATGATTAAGACAATCTAAACTTTCTAAAAACAAATTTGTGTAGTACTTCTTAATGAGAATGTTGAAATATTCACCAAGCGTGTTTCAAAACATCACAGGAATTAAATTAATGATGATGATTCCTGTAGGCAAAGCATCAAGCCTACAGGATTTATTATGCATATTAAAATGTTTAATAATTAACGGTTTTAAATGTAAATTGTTACATTTAGATTTAATTAAGACATTAATATAAAATGCATACCTTTTAATTCAAGTTTTTAACTTTAAACAAATATGGCCTCACAGATGAACGGGAAACCATGGAGAAACCATGTGTAGGTTTTGCAGGAAGTAAGAGGATGGTTTTGAGGTTCTTGCCAGGAGGAAAAGGATGCTTGGCTTCCAGGACTTTGAGGACCCTTAGCAGAATAAGTTAGTTGGTGGACTGCTGGAACTCAATAAGGACACTAGGCTGCTGAAGTAGTAACCATTGACTAAATGACTTAATGAGTTTGTAGGGTTACTATTGCCCTGCGACCTTTGTAGATCTATTGTGCCCCATTTCTGTATTCCTGAGGTGATCAGTTACAGTGCCTTCAAAACGTATAGAATTTGGGGGGGGAATCAAGGTGGGGGCAGCTTCTCCGCTTCTAATTGATGACGCATCCCAGTTCCTTATTGAAGTGTTGCAGATGCTCTGCTAATTCCCTTTCAATTTTTGTTTCTCTTGACTTATTTCAGAGGTTCTTTTTCATTTGGTCAACAATTTTTGTTTTGTGGTGTGATTGTTCATTCTATTTTACATTTTTACTTATGGAAATACCCAGAAGTAGTAAGGAAATAAGGTCCACCCATACAGAACCCTGCATGCGTGTGTATGGTTGTTGTCACCAGGTCTTTCAGGGCTCCGTTTGTTACACCATTAGGTTGGTGTCATTCACTCCATCAGCATTGGTCACTTTACACTTTAGTGTTAGCCAAGCTGTGTAGAGTAGTGTGATGTCTTATCACAACAACATTTTATATTGCAATTGTGATTTAAAGAATAAATAATAAAAAACTATAATCGAAGTATCTTGTCAAACCATATGCCAGAGTTAGATAGTTATAGTAGAGCCAGGATCTCCAACCTACTGCTTCTTTGGCCAAATATGGCCTGATGTAGCAAAGAGAAAGTAAAAAACTTTTTATTTTGTTGCTTAACCTCATACTGTATTCCAATTAGGTTAATGAGGATGATGGGTCTGCATTAACAGCAATGAAAAAGCTTACAGTAATAATGTCATTCTTGAACATTAGTTTTGACTTTGAGGTATGCAAGTTCGGGGAGGCACATACTGATCAGTGCTTCTCACAAAATACCACCATAAAATACTTTAAAAAATAAAAATAAACATATTTCACCTTTTAAACCCATTAACTTTTATGATTTTAAAAATCACTTCCTATTTTAAGTTGTGTTAAAAAAATTACATTCCCCAAATGCAATAATTTAAACTCATCCCTCTTTTGTGATTACCTTCACCTACTACTTTGTAATAAGCTGAGAAACTGTTACAGTATTAACTTGATTTATGAGCTTGTAAAGTGGGTCCTCAACTTACAAATGACCTTACTAACAATAATTTCAACTTACGAAATGGGATTTTGAAAATTTTCTGCCCTAACTTACGAAACATGCCTCAACTAACGAAACGACATGAAAAAAACACCCTGAAAAAGTGTTCACGGATAGGGCAGCCCACACATTTTGATGTCATTTACCTGATGCATTTCAGAAGCATTCTTTAAAGTCGGCAAACACAATCGTAACGGGACTGTTATTTTACCAAACAAAAGTCTGAAGAAACTGGGGAAGGTGAAAGTGAACAGAAAAAGGCAAAAGAAAGTGATGATAATTAAAAATTAAGTTCTGAAAAGTGTAAAAAAATTAAAAAAGTGTTACATTTTTTTCAATTCTTAGTGTTAAATTTTATTTTGTAGTAAACTATGTATGGATGCACTTGTGCTCTCCACATTCATCTCCTCCTCCTCCTCCTCCTCCTCCTCCATATTTACAACCTTCACCGCCGCCTCCTCCCACGAACTTTGCTACGTATCCGAATCTTTAGACATAAGAAACTTTATTACATATATTATTTCATATTAGTATTATGTAATATGTATCATAGTACATATTGTATGTAATTAATATATTTTTTTATTCCAAGTTTTATCTGTAATAATGGAAATTTCTTCCATATTTTACATAAATGTATTTTTTTTTTTTTTATTGTATGGGGGGAAGTTTTGAGGCTGGTGGAATGAATTAGGCAATTTACATATAAAATGCGCCTTAACTTACGAAATTTTTAACTTACGAAATGACTTACAGAACCAATTAAATTTGTATGTTGAGGCCTCACTGTTATAAATGTAATAATTTTATATTTAAAATTTACATGTTTTAAAACAAAAACAGGTCATATCATTTTTTTGCATGATTGTAACTTCAGTTGCTAAAAAACTACACTCAAATCGTGATTTTAATGTGAATTACAAATTTTTGGATCGTGCTTAAACGTTTTTACAAAATGAATTCTGTAAAGTTGTAGTGTAGAACTAACATGTTGTACAAGGTTTGAAATCAGTTATAACAAATTAGAGGAGCTTCAAAATTTTGCCTAATAATTATTTTGATTCAATAAATTTGGATCTTGAGGTTAGCCTAATTTGTATTTAATATTTTATATGTGTACATATCAAAACACTGTTTTATCCTACTTACAACTTACAAACTAAAAAATTTGGGAGACCCTTGCAGTGAAATTTTTGTAAAGTAAGTTATTGCAAAGTTAAGCTATTAAATATATGCATGTTGCAGCACAAGTGTTAACTGAAGAGGAAGTCACAATTCGCCCCCATGCGCTCGTTGTCCATTCATATAAAGTGCCAACTTTCTGTGATTTTTGTGGTGAAATGCTGTTTGGCCTTGTGAAACAAGGGCTTAAATGTGAAGGTAAGGTGTATTTTATTTCTGTATTATGTATCTGTTAAAATTTTAAAGTGGAATTAATTAGAGAGCAAGTTGTATAAACAAGTGAAATCGTACACTTTTTTTTAATTTTTTAATTTTTAATTAAATTGATTTTAATATTATTGTTTAAAATAATCACAGCCACAGCTGTCTTGTTGTTGTGTTGCAAATTTTTAAAAGTAATAAAATTTAATGTTGCAACATGTTAATTTGCAAATTAGATTTATTTTAAAGTAAAAAACAAAAATATTTGTTTCATAGTGGAGTATCACTATTATAATTGAGTTTCATATAATATTTGCTTTCATATAATATA
Organism: Callitettix versicolor; assembly: GCA_022606455.1. Taxonomy (NCBI): domain Eukaryota; kingdom Metazoa; phylum Arthropoda; class Insecta; order Hemiptera; family Cercopidae; genus Callitettix; species Callitettix versicolor. The sequence goes on from CM040188.1 coordinate 30,181,232, forward strand.
ATATATGAATATTTCGTATTATTTGTGAATGACATTCATAACTTTTTTGTGTTACATGTTTTTAAAAATCTGCTTAAATTAGTATTTTAAACTTTCCAATTACATTGAAAATTTAAAATGCTTGCAGATATGTTATTGCTGATTGCAAAGAATGTTTTAAAAAACATGTTATGTTAGTAAGTTGATATTTTAAGGATTTTGAATATCTACCATTTTGGAACTTTTGAAGAAATTTTATTTGGTAATATTTCTGGATATATATATATATATATATATATATATATATATATATATATATATATATATATATATATATATATATATATATATACATTTAAATGATACATATCAAACAGCATGGTTCACTGTACATAATATTATGATTTAAGATACAAGACTGTTTTAGTTTGTATTTTAAAACACTTTATGAAAGTTTTGAATAATATAGATGATACAGTAGGCTATTCTTGATTTTTTTAAAATTTATAGCATTTACAGTGTTATAACCTCAATATTTATTTTCAGTGATGATTGGGCATAAGAAAAGTATATCTTATGAAATATTTCTTTATAAAATATTGTTAAAATAAATATATTTTAAGAAATATTGTTATTTATAGGTAAAAGAAATTAAATATACAAGGTGTGTTCAGAAAGTAACGAGAATTTTAATTTTTTGAACAAAATATTTATTTATTCTTCTACATTGATGTTGTTGCCTTCAAAATAGTCCCCATTGGAGACTATACACTTGTGCCAGCACTTCTTCCAATCCTTGAAACATTTCTCAAACTCGATCTTTGAGATAGCCTTTAGTTCTTTCAGCGATGCGCTTTTAAAGTCATCTACGGCCGTAAAACGACGGCCCTTTAAGGTTCTCTTTATTTTTGGAAATAGGAAAAAGTCACACGGAGCCATGTCTGGCGAATATGGAGGCTGGGGCATTGTTACAGTACTGTTTTGGGCCAAAAATTCATGAACAAGCAATGAAGTATGAGCTGGTGCATTATCGTGGTGCAAAAGCCATGAATTGTTTTTCCACAGATCCAGGCGTTTTTTTCAGATTGCTTCACGCAAATGGCGTTGAACTTGTAGTTAGTACTCCTTATTGACCATTTTACCTGGTGGCAGGAATTCATGATGCACTATGCCCGAAGAACACAGTGAGCATAACCTTCACGTTCGACCACACTTGTCGAGCCTGTTTCGGTCTTGGCGAGCCAGAATGCCTCCACTTGGATGATTGAGCCTTAGTTTCGACGTCATATCTGTAAACCCATGTTTCATCACCTGTTATAATACGTTTCAGTAATTCTGCATCATCGTTGACTTCCTTTAGTGACGCCTGAGCAACTTCCATTCGCCGCTGTTTTTGTTAAAATTCAACAATTTTGGAACGAATTTTGTTACCACGTGTTTCATACACAAAACATTGGAAACAATGTCATGACATGATCCAATCGATATGCCAACATCATCAGCGACCTCTCTAATTGTGATTCGGCGATTGTTCATAACCATTTCTCTCACTTTTTCCACGTTTTCATCGGTTGTTGATGTGCGGGGGTGTCGAGGGTGTTCGTCATCTTCAAAGTTTTTACGGCCTTCTTGGAAACACTTATACCACTCATAAACTCTTGCTTTACTCATAGCAGACTCACCATAGGCCTTTGTTAACATTTCACACACTTTGTTACACTTTATTCCATTTTTACGCAAAATTTGATACAAATTCTTTGATCCATTTCTTTTAACAAATGAAAATCGCCGAGCTCATAAAAACACGTCTAACCTTAGTGGCTGTCACGGACAAAGTCAACAAAGAAAACAGCTAAAAGTTATATCATACTTCAAGGGCATGTATACCAACATAATAAAAAAATATTTGACAATCGGACTCTCCAAGCCCCGCGAAATTTAAAAATTCTCGTTACTCTCTGAACATACCTCGTATATCTTTGAATAATTAAAGTATTAAACTAGGCTAACGCTAAATTTATGCCCAACAGCTATCGATTTTAAATCAAATATTATGGAATGTAATGTAAATATTTAAAATGCTTCAAATAATGTGATTAAAGCAAATGTTAATAGTAACTACTTAACAATCTTTATTGTGTAAATGTTTTTTAAAACAAATTCTCATTCTGGTAAAGGTACATAAAGTAGTGTCTATTGTTAGAAATAAAAATTAATTGTTATTTTGAGGAAGCAGCGATTAATTTAAGTATCTTGAAAAAAAACATTGATTTTTGCAATAACACCAAGAGTACATGGTTTCTAATTGTGTTACAACCAACAGGCCTGAAAGACCAACCTGCTCACTGACAGTATTCACTAAATATCTGATATCACTTTTAACATACCTGTCTAAGTAGTAATGTTTTTTTTTATGTTTAATTGTATTGATTTCATTTGTATTGCCCATACATGCTTATTACTGAAAGTGTTTGTTGTTCTAATATTGTTAGCCTTATGGTTGCTTTGATACTGCTAAAGTATATTGAGTACATATGATATTATTATAAGGATACTTGGCATTTCATTTCAAAACAAACACATTATATGCCACTGTTGGATATATAGAGTACTTTTTAGTTTATTTAAAGGAAAAGGGTTCTATACCACACCAAAAAATGTACAAAAATGAACAAACTAAGGATATTGAGGATAATGAAATTTTCACAGTAATTAAAAGCTAATTTTCAGGAGAAGGTATAGTATTATGATGATACTGAACTGTTATCATGAACATGAATAATTAGGTAAGGTTATGTATGGCCTACTAAGCTACATTCATTGATATGCTTTTGATAAAGCAAGCTGTTAATGTTTTAAAGACAAAGAAAGTGCAGGAATATAATTACAAACTTAAGGACTAACATGACTTAAATAGTAAGTCATGACTATTTATAATAATACCATATTAAAGTTATAGTAGGCCTGTGTTAAATATCTTATTACAAAAAAATTTTACAAAGTGTAAGTAAAATACATGACAATATGTTTTTCCTGATTTGTCACTTTGCCAGTAAGTAGCAAAGTATTTATGATATAATTACTTTTCTTCCATTACCAAGTAAGTATTGATAGCAAAAGTACTTGGTATCGAAGTGAAAGTATCAATACTTCACTTGTATTTACTAGTACTGAAACAACCCTAGTTAGCCTATAAGTAGTTTTCTTTTTCCAAACATTCAAGCCTGTTGTAATTTCTTTTACAGAGATACCCCCAATATTGTAACATAATTTAAGATTTTATTGTTTTAAAATAAAGTATTAAGTGCTAAAGTCATACAGTTTCTTTTTGCAATTGATGTGTTGAATGTGTACGAGCTTCGTGTAGTTTGTAAAATTTAAGTAAGCTACTGATTATTATATTAATATGATCACATAAAATTCACTCTATATTCTGTAAATAATATTGTAGCTCTTGAATGTTGTAATAATTGTATATTATCATTAGTGTCTAGGAATGAACAGTTTTTATTTTGCTTTTATAATTAATTGATTATTTCTCCACTTATTTGCAAGGTTGTTGTCATTCTGTGATCAGGCGTTGTCTAAATCTTATTAACTCAAGACAATGAGCTCAGCACTGTAGTTCTTAATGTAATTAATCAGGTCTGACAAACATGCTATCAGTGAGACAGCTGATGAATTATTAATCATACATCTAAAATTAAAAGTAATTATTTCATCACTATTGGATAGTTATCACTCAAAGTGTCTAATGTTTTGTTGTTAAATAAAACTTTTCAGCTGAAAAAAGTAGTGATACCTGAAACATTATACAAATATTGTAATAAATAATAATTTATTGAGTTGATCCTTACTGTTTAAATTGTGTTTATTGTTTTTATATACACAATGGATAGCAACCATATAAATAAACAGTAATATTTCAGTATTTAGTAGCAATTTTAAAAACATTATAATCATCCTTGGCACTACAACTCATATTTTAGCCCTCGTCTCCCGCAGAAATCATTTCCGTCTCTTTGGGTCCCCTGCAGCAACTTACCATTCTCTTTTATTAAATGCTCTGGCATCTCAATTCACTCTATCAGCCCTTCGTAATCTCAACCATCCACTTGTTCTTTTTGCCCTCCGCTGTCAAGGAATATATTTTTTCCATGTTCTTATCCATTCTGACAATGTGGCCTGCCCAGCACAATCTTGCCAGTTTTGTGCATTTTACTATATCCGGCTCTTCATATAGTGCATCCAGTTCTGATTCTCCATAAATCTCCATCCTTCACTGCACTGTAAATTTTTCTCATTATTTTCCTTCAACAGTTGTGTTTCATTTGTTTTTGTCATAGTCCATGTTTCCACACAATAAACAAGCACTGGATGTAATAGTGTTTTGTACTTAGTGGCTTTTGTTTGGACAACTTTTGATGTATCTCTGCAAACCATAATAGCACCTATTTGCATTTATAATTCTGTGCCTCACTTCCTCACCTAAGTCATTGTTTTGAGTCACTATTGATCCCAGGATATTTAAATTGCTGTGTTGCTTCTATAACGTGTTGCCCAATCTTGGATAAATTGATCCTTTTATTTACTACCAGTTCAACAATAATCTCTTACAGTTAGTGTGAAACACTAAAAAAACTGAGAAGAGCAGTCTAAAACAAGCATCGGGAAATGCTGAGTTTAAAGATTTTGTTTCCATGACTATGCACTCCTGCACTCAGCCAGTCATACTTAGGAGTTTGGTTAGAAAGCGTTCCACCATCCTCTGTATAGTCCACATCTCAGACAACAGATAAGTACCACTTGCTTCTGCACATGAAGATCTTGCTCGCAACCTGGCGTTTCAACAAAGGTAGAACTTCAGGAAGGTGTGAACGAGTGGTCGAAATATCAGGTGAAATATCTGGTGCACCATTGTGATAAATACCTTAATTTGCTTGGGGATTACATTGAAAAGTGGCTTCAGAATTTGGTTATCAAACATATTTAATACAAACATGTTTTCTGTCATTTTAATTTATTTTTATTCCAAAATGTTTTAATATTCCAAAATATTAGCAAAAATTAAAATGTTAACAAAGATCACTGAATGACAAACATCTAAGCAAACAAAATATTTATAAATTAGACATTGATAGAAAATGATTTTGACATTGTGATCTCACATGTGTAAGAATGACCACAATGTGTGTTTACAAGAATTGAAATAATGTGCAAATTCGAAAGAAATGAGTTGAATTAACCGGACAGTGTGATAGACCTTATTCATTAGTAGAAGGAGAAAATTCAGTATTTGATACAAATCAATGCAAATAACAATCTTGTTTGGGAAAGTGAATAGGGGTGAAAGAGATGATAATAATTGAAATTTTATTTTTGAGTATTATTTGTACAACATTCAACAAGAATAAGCAGAATATTTCATACAAATGGAAAAAAGGTGAAAAATATACACAGAAAGTGACATTTATTGACGTTTTATATGCGAATAAAGAGAAAAAACAGTGTTTAACTTGAATAAATGAATAAAATATAGGTTGAAAAGCAAATGTGAAAAAATGTGTCTAGTAATTGACATTTTATATTTGCTGAAAAGGTAAACAAAATGGCACATAGGATCAGTGGTATTAACTTCACTTTTATCTATAAATCCCTATTGATGCTTTAATCCCGCTGGAGCTGCCAGCTTCATATTCATTCATGTTTTTTTTTTTAATAATATTGTTCATGTATTCAACAAAATTATTTAGAGATATATATAATTTTTAATTACTATTTTATAGTACAGTTTTTGTTTTTGTTTTTAATAAAGACTTATTTCAATCTTGAATATTATTAGTAATAATCTTGAATTATTATAATTTTATTATAATAAGGTTTAGTATAAATAAGTGATTTTGTTTAAAAAGTTTAAAACATTTTAAATCTTATTATAAATATAAACTTTGCACTAAAGTAGTGCATCATTCTAGTACAGAATTTGTGATCTAAACCAAAGTAAATAATTATACAGCTGTTACTTTAGTACAAAATATTGTAGATAACTACTGGATATTCATAATTTATGTCAGTTTAAATCTGGGGCTTTTATGTTTTCTAATAAATATACACACATATTAATTGTTTGCAGGTTGTGGTTTAAACTATCACAAGCGGTGCGTAATTAAAATCCCAAATAACTGTTCCTACACGTGTCTCAGTGGCAAACGTCGTAGGTCTTCTACTCTCCAGGTGCCTCGTAGTCCTTCCGAGACGGGTTCGACTTCTTCTTTAATTACTTCCGCTTCTAATTCCAACTCGGAGGAATCATCTCTGGTCAGTGCCTTCCGCAAGCTTTCACATCATGTGCAACAGTTTGCCGATAAATAATGCCTTGTTTGGTTTGTTGCATGTTAAGTGTGATGCGTTTTAATCAAAATCTTAGCAATTAATGCATGGGCGTCAATTTGCTGTACGCCTGTCCTTAAAAAAAAACTTATAATAGTTTTTATTATGAGAATCATTTTTATTATTAGTAGTAATTGTGGGGGATTTATTTTGAGGCTAAGTGGGGATACTATAATAGTATTAATATTAGTTTTACTGTTTTTTTAAATTTATGTTTCAATTTATTAAAGCTTTTCTATAAAAAAATCATAAACATCCAAATATTAGGTTTTTTATTTCTAATTGACAAGTGTTTTTGTTTTAAACTATGGTCCCTAAAATCAGTTAAATATTTTACATGGTTTCATAACTCACCCCATAAGTTTAGACCACTTCTTTTAAAACAAACAATATTTCTTTTATTAAAAAAAAAACATACTTTCCTTCTGTGCACTTAATACCAATATTAAATATTTTATTAGCATAAGTAACTTTGACAGTACTAGAACCATGTAAGGGGAGATAATATTTTAAAGGAAATACTGAAATTTCTTTGGAAGTATTTTGCAGTTTTAAGATTTTAATATGAAATGTTCTCATCCGCATTTTTGGCTACCAAAGCCTTCTAGGTCTTTCTAGCTGAAACAGCTAATTGAGATTTAATATATAAAATAATTAATTATATCTGTTTATTTAATATTGTGGAGTTTTAATGTATTTGTGATGTTTTAAGTGTTGTGTGTTATTAATACAGTACTACAGTTTGCTTGTTTGCTTCTCTCTGTACAAATAGTACTCAAGGCTTTGTTTAAAATCTTAGATTTTCAGAAGTGATTGTATTTTGCTTTTTGTTATTAGTGCTTATGCTGTTTTTCGTTAATTTTTTTAATTAAATTTATTGTAGTTTTTAATTGTAATTGTTTATATATATATATATATATATATATATATATATATATATATATATATATATATATCTTTTTTTATAGTATGTTTTTTTAAAGTAAAACTAAGTTTATATGGGCTGTAAAGTGTAACAGTTACAGTTTTATTAACTTAGGTTTAACAAAAAGTATTGAGTTATATTTTTAAATAAGTTATCTTCGGAAAATTTAATTTTGTTTTATGGTTTCGGCTATCTAAAACGAGATACAAAAATGAATAATTTCTAAAATGAAAAATATTTGTTTTAATTTCATTTATAAATTTTTAAATGCATGCTGGACGTTTAATTTTTATGATATACAATGTATTTGGACTTGTTTAGGTTTTCTAGACAGAATAAATATTTTTTTAATGAGTATTTAAAATGTTTGCACTTGCTTGCTGTAATTAAAAAAATATATTTTCAGCAATTTCCTGCTTTAACTATAATTTACTTTGGCTTTTAAAGCTGTTTTGTTTTTTTAATTATTTCTTCCATGACATATTTTTATTCAAATTTTGTACTTTTTCAGATATGATATTTGTAACAAATACATTTTTATCAATAAATATATTTTGTAAACTTTAACATTTATTTTATTTTAAATAATAAATAACCCTTAACAGTTAGTTTATTTTGGTCATTCAAATCATAACAGTTCAGTGTTAATAACATTTTATTTAATTCAATGTGTAAATGATTACTATTATATTTTTATTATTTTAATGGCAGACAGTTAAAAACGTTAAATTTTGTAACATTAACATTAACTCTAAATTTTCCTGATTGCTTCAAAATATTTTATACAATTATTTAATCTCACGAAAGACAGATCCTTTTATAATGCTGATATTTACGATGTACACAACTATTTCAATATAAAAAATATGCAATACTCTAATATTTGCATTTAAAAATTTGTTAACGGTAAATATTTTTAAACAATATAATATTGTTATGCATATATTATTTCCAAGCGTTAAGTTTAGAAAAAAATATGTCTAAATGAGGAAGATAATTTTTTTTATTACACCTCTTAGTAAAAAAATCATTCGTATCAATGAATTTCTCGTAGATTTAACTCTGAGAAATTGAGTTTATAAAAATATGAATTATTAACTTTTACTTTGAAAGGGTTTAAAAATAAATTGGATTGTGTTTTGTCATTTAGATTTACTATAAGGAAGTGAACAGGCTTAGTAGTTATCATGCTTTTTATTTCAGTTTTTATTTTTGACAAATTAAATGCAATAAAATATCTGTAAAAAATTTATTTGTTGATAATAATTTGTATTTGGTCTGTTGGTAGTTGTTGAAATGTGTAATAAGTGAATTAATAATTCATTGGGCATTGTTTCCTAAGTTAGAGGTTATGGGTGCAGTGTGTGCACAATACAGCAAGACTTCATTTTAGAGTAAGTCATGGTCTTTAAAGATTTTTTCCATGCAAATGAAAATTGTACCGGATTGTTCTATATTTAATTTCTACTGAATTTATCCTACAAATCACTGATTGATGTACCCAAATAAATAATTTATTTTTTTCCCTTTAAAGATCCCATGGAGGCTCTACTGGTCTCCGGCACATCATCTCATGTTCCCTTTAACCTTCACCTTAAACCGACTCCAGTTCCTAACAACTTCCAGAATCTTGTATAATGTATACTTGTGAAAATCATGTCCGGTTGCTAAAATCCAGAGAGTCTCCTTCTTTTCAGCTACAGAGTCTTGCAGTTGAGGAGTATGCTGTACTTTCAGGTTCCTGTTTGTACAGGTAACAATGAGGTTAGTTTTGTGATAATCCCATCTTATTGAAATAATCACTGGAATGTGACCATGTCCTGTATTCATACCAATGACCTTTCTCAGAGACCTGTTGAAATGAACAAATTTCCTTGTCAGTGCAGGGTCTGGTCCTGAAAAAAAATTACCTAATCGCTGACTAGAAAATGGCCTCCATTGTTTGACATGTTCTTCCCTAGCCCTCTAATTGCACTTTTCTTAATTGTGCGACTGATTCCGCTTACAGATAGTCCTTCAAGGCAAGCAGCAGTTCTTTTTTTGCCATCAGGAAATGGTCTGCTGCCTCATTTCCCTCAGTCCCGTAATGACCAGGAACCCATCTTAAGTGCAGCCTGTTAGCAGTTGACAGGATAAACAGAGAGAACAGAGGGCATACCAATTTGTATGAGATTTCTACAGAGCTGATAGCTTTTATTGCCACTTGGATATCGTAGAGATTTAAAATGTTGTTATCTTTAGGTCCTTCTTCTAATGATTGATTTGTATGTGTTGAGGTTGCGCGTATCTCCTCTTCGAATACTGTGCCTTCATAGGCTTGCTTCAAACATTGCCCTAGTGGTTTGACACCCAAACTACTGTTCATGCAATGATCTGTCTGTATAACAGACATGCTGACCTGAATGCACCGGTAGCTTGCTGTCTTATGACATATTCAGTGAGTATGTTATCAGATAGTATTCTAATACCAAGTCTTTCAGAACTTTTTTTGACAATTCCAGATATAATGAAGATACTTCAAATGTTATGAAGTCAAATGTTATTTGTCATGGTTAATAGGCAGCCTCCGATATTAAGAATATGTCCAGAGGCTTAACAACCCCTCTGGGCAGCTGTAAGAATGCTCCTAAAAGCATGTTATCAATGTTACTGTTTTTTCTTTTGATTATTTATGATAAGGGGGCTGATAACAAATTGTATTCTTGATTATAACCACGTATTTAGTTTTTTTTATCATTCAGTTCTAACCCAAATTAATGACATGTTGAAGCTAAACGTGCCATAAGTTTTTGCAATCTTTTATGGAACTGCACATTTAATGTTATTTGTGAGCAAATATAATTTTGTCATCTCCATATCTAGTGTTGTTTAGTCTTTTCCCATTCAGTAAGATACCCTGATCTCTGTGTCATTAAGAGCTGCTTTGAATATTTGTTCTGAATACAAATTGAATAGCAAGATAGATCCCTGACAAACACCATGTTTTTTCTATCTCCTCAGAGGAAACTCTTGTTTATAGATTAATTATAATTCATAGATTTTTATTAATATTTTGAAATATAGCCAGGAGTATTTGGCTAATGCTGTTAAAAGTTTTATAGTAATCAACAAAGCAAGGGTAAGTGTCACAATTAACATCTCAGCATCACTGAAACAACTCATGCACTATGAAAAGAGCTTTGTTTTATCCACTGCATGTTGACATCTAAATTTATTTGGGCTTAGCTGTTCCTTATATTGGCTGAAAATGTGCCTGTTTTTACATGTTTTTTTTTTTTTTTTGATATATTTATGAAAATATATCATGTTTTTTCATATATTTTCAATACAACTTACAATACAGTAAACTTTTTTTAAGTAAAGCTTACAAAAGTAACTGCACTTGATACTATGGCTTTGAAATTTTATGGGCATGAAATTGTAGACATGTATGAAGCATATCCTAAAGTATTGTTTTAGTAATACCAGGTTCTAAAATTTGTTGAGCGACATTTATTATAGAGCTGCACAAATGTGATAGTCCCTTAAATATGCATGGTTGATCTGAATTTTTTTTAATGTTCATGATTCCAGTTTTTTTAAACTGATTATAGAATCAAACAGTGGTTTTTGTGTGACTTGGATCTTCTTCGTAAGTATATCGAAAATAACACTAAACTGTAAGAATTTATTTGAATTCATCATTCCACAAAACATTATGCTTCCTGCTGTACATCACACTATTGCCATTGCCATGATGACAATAGGCTTTAAATGAGAGGTTAGCACAAGGGCTAGCGTGTCTGAGGTAGTTAAAGCACTGGTTAGTCTGCCACATCTCTGACCTTGCACACTTCAAGGTCATATTTTCAAAACTTGAATTACTCCCGTTAGTTTTCCTCTTGCCATTAACCCAGTTCCTTGTCCTTATTTAGTCCAACTGGCATAAAGTATGGAAGAAAATAAATCAAATAGCAAATACTTTTGCTACAAATTTTTTGAATTCTTGCTATTTTTGCTACTTTTGAACAAAATACAAAACTTTTAATACTAATCTACAGTTTTTTATTATTTAAAAAAATGTTGTGTGTTCATTTAACAACTGAAATTACGAACAACTTGATGGCTCTTTTATTACAAAAATGTTACAATAACCAACAACAGTAAATATACAATTAACAATGTCACCTTTTCATAACGAACACTAGTAATTCTGGAAGTTGCAATAATGACTGTAATTATTATGTCAATACTATTGGTTAAATGAAAGTAGGTGTTGGATGACAACTATAATTATTATATACTGTCTAGATATACAGTGAAACCTCTATTACATGGACACTTCCAATTCCCAATTTTTTGTCATCCCATAAGAGATATTTGTCTATTAGAGAGGTGTAAACAAATTTGTTTCAAAAAGTCACATCCTTCCAAAGGAAAATTGAGACTATCATAAAATGATAATTATTTTATTTATAAACATGGTATATAATTTCTGATAAATTAAAATTATCTTACAGTACTGTTTATACTAAACAATAAAATAATATTGATAATTCTGTATAGATACAGTGTATTTTATGGTTCATAGGTTTTATCTACTGCATTGTATTTCATAAAAATAGGTTTAAGAAATTTTTTTAAAAGTAATAATATACAATTATAAGTACTTTAGTTGCACAAAAACTATTACTGCATAAAAAACAAAAAATTAAAACTTATTACTTTTGCTCGTATAAAAAAATTTCAGGAGACCACTTGAGACATTTGTACACTAACTGTTGCCTTATATTATTGCAAATACTTAGGAAATTCAAATACTCTGTAGGCCTAAGCGTATAACTTGTTGCGAAGGTCGGTTCATTTGTCAAACGTGGGAATGATAAATCATCTTACATTAATCTTGTAGTTTTAATTTTGTCTGTGCATTTCTTTCACACAAAGTAATAGCTTTGATATGCAAATAGAGACAATGAGGAACTATCACAGTTTTAATTAACCCTTATTTGTTGATGTAAATAAAAAACAATAATAACATCTGTTCACCCTTAGTTTTGACTTGTGTTAATCAACTGTATGCGTTTGTTGAGACTTTACGATTCGGTATGGCATAGTTTTTATGTTGTCTACTATGTTAGACCAATAACAGTACTTTACATGTTTTAGTTTAAAATAATTTGGCTTGCCTGTACTAATTCTATGCTACAGACACTGTTTAAGCATTCGTACATATATTAACTAAAATTACTTTATAGGTAGGTCAGTGTGTCAGCCCAATAGAAGTATAAAAAACAAAATTTGACAACTTTTATTGTCTTTGCCCTGTCACCAGAGGTTCCTTTAAAAAAGTTCTTTTTCATAAATACGTGGGAATATTTTCCATTCCCAAAAAATTATCTGTGTATTGGGAATGGCCATTTGATATATATATTTCCTTGTCAGTGCAGGGTCTAGTCCTGACAAAAAATTACCCAATTGCTAAGGAATTGCCTTCCATCATTCGACATGTTCTTCCCTAGCCCCCTAATTGCACTTTTCGCAATTGTGCGATTGATTCCACTTATGAGTTCCAATACATACACCACTGGCATAGAAGTATTACATTAATGAATGTGTGGTGTGTGTGTGTGTGTGTGTGTGTGTGTGCGTGTGTGTGTGTGTGTGCATGTGTGTGTTGTGTGTTCTATTGATATATCACTTTATTTGGGTGTGTTAATCATCTTAAAGCAAAAACTTCATTGTTTCCAATTTAAAACTAAATGTCTCTGAACCGGAGATGATCATGATCAAGATAATCTGTATTGGTCTTTATCTTTTCAAAATTCTAGTTTGGAAGCTATTGACAGTGGTGACCAACCTAGTGCCTTAGATTTTACAACCATGTACCTAAAATGTTTTCTCAAGACAATATACAAACTTTAAAATAAAAGTAAATTACAATTTGGAAAACAACTGGAAAAACAAGATGCACCCTAACTGCCATCAATTTTTCACACCCTCTCTTAAATTAAGGAAGAGAGGTTGTTTGCCAAGAAAGTTACTTCATTATTATTTAGTTTCAGATTTGCTTAGCATACGTTATTTCTTGTGTTTTTAAATATAGCATAATACATAATTTCTTTCAATATAATATACATTATATATTATGTTTTTCAAGCATATATTATACATTATGCCTTTCAATGTAGAATACTTTATACAGTCTGTCTTTCAGTATAGCACATTATTATATGAGGGTTGTCTAAAAAATAACGTTTTGATCTGATGATTCGCTCAGTTCCTCCACTTCCGCTGCTGTCATGTTTTTGAATTTGACCCTCCCACTCCTTTACACCAATCTGATGCTAACAGTGAGCCACTGCATTCGTTTACTGTTTATTTGTGCAACTAAAAGAAATGTGTGACAAAATTAACGATCCCGCCAAGTGTGAGGTTCATAGTGTAATACGCTTTTTAAATGCGAAGAAAGTTCACCCGAATGAAATTTACAGACAGATAGTCAAGGTTAATAGTAACATGATGAATGAAACTGCAGTTTGCACACAAATGGCGAGATTGCTGTTGAGCAGCATTGCGCACCTTCACGATAAAGCACATCTGCATGCTGCTGCATTGATGATGCATGTTCAGTAGTTTAAGTGGAAAGTTTTTGATCACCTGCCTTATTACCTTGAATTGGCCTGAGTGACTACCATCTTTTTCCAAATTTAAGGATTTCTTGGGTAGAAACCACTATGGAAGTGACAACAAACTGAAAGAGAACATTAGTGAGTGGTTCAACAACTTGGTGGCAACTGAGTATGCAGAAGGCATAAAATAGCTGGTGAAATGCTACAACAAAGGTTTAAATTTGAATGGTGACTATGTAGAAAAGTAATTAAAGTATCAAATGTGTTGTAAAATAAGTTTTATTTCATTATCCGAATAAAAAGTGCCTAGAGAAAAAACATCATCTTTTCTTTCCGAACAACAGTTCTACATTATGTTTTTAATACAGCATGCATTATACATTATGTCTTTCAATTTAGCATACATTATAGAGTATTTCTTTCAATATTGCACAGCGTGCATTTTAAATTATGTCTTTCAATATAGCAAAGCATACTGTACTACTGTACATTATACATCATACTTGAATTTAGCATTATTCATTATGTCTTTCAGTTTCCCTCTTTTCAATAAGAAATAATTTTATTTTAATCCAGAAAACCATGATATTTTGCAACTCATAAACATATGATGATTGTACAATCATTTTTTGATAGTTAAAAATTCGATCATAGTCATATAATTTTTGCCATTTCTGTCTGGTATTTGGAGGATCAGGATTCAGTTCCTTCAGTGTATAAAATATTTTCAGGCAAATAACATTATGTTTGTATTACTTCAAGTACAGTGGAGATGGTTTTCAGTTAATGAATAATTCTACATAAAATTTCTAACAATTAATAAATAATTATAATATAAATAATTTTAATTTTATAATTCTCCTCTTTCTTTCACTTTTTGCCACTAATTTTTTACATATCATTAAAATATTTATATTTAGAATCTATTTTCAAAATAAGTTTCTTCGTAGTACACCACTTTGTATGCCTGAGTAAAAATGTAGTATTTTAGGTACTGATGTATTGATATATTTTTGTACAAATGTGTATTTATACAATTAAATGAAACCGTCATGAAACAAAATATGACTTTTATCGAATAAATCCAATATGAAACTGTACTAAAATAATAATTAAACAAAAAATTGTTTGGTTTCAGACCCTACCGTTGTTGGCTGTTCCTAAACAGAGCCGCTCACCGTCACTAGGTGGCCGGCCAGCATGGGTAGACAAAGAATTAGCTAGCCGAATAAAAATCCCTCACACATTTGTCTTACACAGTTACACAAGGCCTACAGTATGTGGTTATTGTAAAAAATTGCTCAAAGGACTTTTTAAACAAGGACTCCAGTGTAAGGATTGTCAGTACAATGCTCACAAGAAGTGTATAGACAAAATACCTAAAGACTGCACCGGAGAGAATCCTAGAGATCAACCAGGTGAGTGCAATTGTTTTTGATTCTATAAATCATAACAAACTGTAGAGAATGTAATTTGTGTGTTATTTTCATCAAGACTTTTTCAATTAATTTATTGACTCCTTATTTCCATTTGACTTTTTTCTGGATATTAAATTTATTACTAAATATTACACTTTGACCTATACTGTTATTTTTAAGTACAATTAAATCTCTTTACAGTATTAAAGGGATTGTTGGTTTTTGCTGCTGTAGAGAGATATCTCGTATAGAGAGAGCTCAACCAAAACATGTATAAAATGTGTTTTTATTTGTAAAACGTGTTAAGGTTTGTAAAAGTATTGAGTGCAAAGTTTATTGAAATAAACTATGATGTACAGTCTTTAAAAGCAATATTTATTAAATAATACCATATGAATAAAATACTGTAATTGTGAGAAAAAGGTAATAAATAATGTTTTTTTATTTTTATAAAAATAAATACGTTTTGTTGAAACTACTGCTTCATCAATTCCTTCAAATTCTGGCTTTTGACTTTTCTTGAAACTATTCTCTTCTCTCTATTTGTTTCACCCAACTTTGGGGTACACTAAATCATTCACTTTTTAATGTTCTGTGCCTTCCTCGTAGCCCAGTATTGCTTCATACGTTGTGATCTTGCTTTTCTTTCTTCGTCAGAGATTTGGATCGTTCACTTGGATTTGACTTTGCCTTGGAACCGTTGCTTCTTGTCCTTGGTTATTGTTTTGGCTGTTCTGTCCATGAGCATAGTGTTAGTGATCTGCAGTTCTGTTATGTCTTTCTCCGTTTCTCTAAACCAAAGTGGTTTGGCTCTTCTACTGCGAAAGTAGTCAAATATTTTTTTGGTTAGTCTATTTTTGTCCATTCGGAGGATGTGCCCATAAAAATCAATTCTCCTTTTTCTTATTGTGTCTGATAGTGTTTCAACTATTCTCTTCATTATAGGCCTTGTTTATTTTATTTTATTTTTCATATTGTACCAACAATTTTTTTTTTTTAGCTGTCATTACACTGTATTGTAAAAGTATGAAAAAATAATGCACTACTAAGTAAAGTGTACTAGTCACAAAATATTCGATTCAGTTGACGCACTACATACTCTAATGACGTGTGAGTAGGCAGTGTACACATGTTTCACCGCATTAGAGAGATCCCTGTAATTTAATTGGCCTCAGTAGGGAAGTTACTATACATATTTTTACTATAGAAATGGGAAAGGACCAACACATATTACTGTTATAAAAAGATTTTCATTATAAAGAAATCTGTGGGAGAGAGATTTTACCATATTTATTTTGGACTGGATTAAGTGATAACCAAGGAATGCAAGTTGAGTTGGCAACACCCTATTTTCTTAAATTTCAAAGTCTCATTAATCCGGCACAGTCCTTTTCAAGGTGCCTACAATTTAAAAATTAAATTTTTTTCTTCCCTTTTTTGAAAATCTGACCAGCATTTAACTAGAATATTTAAATTGACTTAGAAACAATAACGATCCTCAAAATATCTAAGAACCAATGAAAACTACTGTATGGAATTTGGGTATAAAGAGATTGCTTATAAGAATAACTCAGTAGTAATGAACAAAATACCAGGATTTGTTTGGTTATGTATTTTTGTAATGATAAATTAACACGCTTTTAATGAAGTTACAGTGCATGTTAGACGTGGTTATAACAAATATTTTCATTTTTTGAAATTATACAAAATTCATATTGTAAGTTGTAAAAAACAAAAATATAGTAAAGTACTTATAGAATGTCTTTACACTGAGAAAATTCCGTTTATATTTGTGAAACATACAATTTGTATGTAGAACTATAAAGCAATAACAAGCAATTTATCTTAATGGTTGTTCAGGTGTTCAATTCAAGCTTGAACAAAGGTTGGTAACAACACCTTTAGTTTCATTTTTAAATAACATGATTGTTATTTTAATGCCATACTTGGGGAGGGGGTTGTTTGCAAAATTCCAGGAACAACTCGGCCCAAAAAATGTTTCATCAAACCTGCCCTAACATTTCATCAAACTATAACCCACACCATACAAGTGAAACAAGTTTAGTAAAGTTCACCATTCTCTTCACAACAATACACAATAGCTTATTACTGTAGTGGAAGTGACTACAATAATGTTTCATAAAAGTGTTTTTACAAAGCAGTACATTTTCTTACTCCGGGTTCGGGTTCGTTTTTTTAATGCATAATGGGCATTAAGAGGAAAAACCTGTCGGTGATTGATAAAATCAAAATTGGAAAATAAAATTAAAAAAAAACATTGGAATGAAGCCTATCAAATTATAACGTTTGTAAAAACATGGACTTTATCGACTGTTCAGCAGTATGGAAAAACTGTGAGAAATATATGAAGGAATTTGAAAAAAATCATGCACATATGATTCATTATGTATTTACATTTTTTTAAAGTAAAACTTACTAATGTTTAAAAAATTGTTGATTATTATATTTAGGTTTTACTATTTGGCCACTTCACATCAATATTTTATAGTATTATGAAAATACTTTCTTGGTAGTGTTTTCTGCAATATGTTAGGCTATGACATCATACAGTTATATGACAACGATTTGGCAACTTGAAAAAGACAAGTACTTGTTCAACCTCTTAAACATTGTTATAATCAAGTTCCATTTTATATTCATTTATTGTCTGATTATGATATCATCTTGTTATAATTCTTACTTGTAAGAACAAGTCATCAAATGTGTTTAACTTTAAAATGTTTAAAGATGTTATTATTTTATATTTTTTTAAGAGAAAATTTTAAACTCTAAACAAGATGAACTGATTTTTTAAAAATCTGTGATAATTAACTATAAATGTACTTAATTTTAAAAATGTGCATATAAAATTTTCCAAATTTACTCTGAAATATTATGCTTCTTGTTCAGCTCAAGTTTTTACCTCAATTTCAGGTCAAGAGTACTCTGACAGTGGAGTGGGCAGCGAGCCTGATAGAGACAATGGCAAAGAGCTCGGAGATGACGACAGTGACAGTGATGTTAGCTCACCCACTGGCGCTCACAATGTCTCACCACCTTCCCCCTTAGCTAACGGTGCTCATATTGTAAGTTGAGTATCTACTCGTATTCAGTTTTTTTATTACAAATACTTAAAATTTAATTGTAATATCAAGTACTTTTCTTTTGATTTTGTTTTATCAGACACTATAATCTAATGATATACTTTACATTAAAACCACTTTTATTTGACATTTAAAGAGTTTTGCATTAAGCTTTTGCACGCCGCATAAAAACTGATGAAGTTTAATATTGTTTCTGTTTGTTTTTAGCCTGTAACATATATATTGTAAAAACAAAAACATCCATTATGTCTATTTTTTTTATTTAATAAAAAAATTCATGTCCAGGCAAACATTTTTTATTATGATCACTGCAAAAACAAATTATAATATATATATATATATATATATATATATATATATATATATATATATATATATATATATATATATATATATATATATATATATATATATATATATATATATATATATTTATTTTTTTGGCCTATATAATTTTGTTATACATAACTAATTACTTATTTATTAAAAGCTAAAATAATTTAAAATATAATTTTATACAAAAAATACAGAATAAAAGTTGTGTGGTATTTAATGGTGCCGTGAGAATTGTCATTAAGTTTTTACGTCACTGTAATAATGTGTAGTTATTAAGCACAACCTTCAGTTTTACAAAATCAAATCTTTAGCCATTTACATGCACTAAACTGTATTAACTTGAAATTTGTTGAATGGTTTTTAACTACATACTACACAGTGTGTTAAAAATGTGTATTTGCTGAAATCCCCATTAACGGTGCTTGAAGCAAAGTTTCAACAGCATGCAAAAAGTAAAATACTTCTGCCAACATGCCAGATACTGTTATAAAAATAAAGCCGTTTATGACGAAGTATATATTCTGTCACTGAGGGATTGTGTATTGCTTAATTTCTGTCATGCAAGGACGATATGTGGCTTAATATTAAAACAAAGCTGTTTATCTAATTCATCAACCCATTCTTCTACTCACAAACTGAATATGAATTCTTAATTCTTCCATACATATTTTTTATGTACTAAAATAAGGAAAAGAAAAATTTTTGTTAGCCACTTTTATAACAAACAATCTTTTTCTTTTAGCCACTTTTACTAATCTTTAGTATTTGCTTAATGCAACTAAATAAATTTCCATAAATAAATATTATATATATATATATATATATATATATATATATATATATATATATTATATAATATATATATATTCAATCAACCTTTGTATTAATTGTATCTTCTTTGATCTGTTATTTTAGGTAATAGTGTTATGTTATATTAACTTTAATTGCTCTTTTTTCAGGATGTGATCACAAGTAATTATGATGATGGGGACACAAGAAGAATAACAAGGTATGATAATTCCAAATATGTAGCGTAAGTTAAAGAAAACTAAGCAAACTTGAAATTTGATTTTATTCTGAGATGTATTCCATTTTTGGTTTCACCTACATACCATATAAGACTGGGTGGACACTAAATGTGGAATGGAGTTGATGTGAGCAGAGCAGTCTGTGCGTTCAAAACCAAACATATTGTTTTTAATGTAAGTGCGACCACTGAAAGCAAACTGAGCTGAGCAGAGACAAGCAGTGTCACTGAGCTCCACTCTGGGTAGCTTTTACTCCATTTAGGTTTGGTTTTGAAGCTGACTTTACTCCACCGTTGACCCACCATGTTGACTGCACCTTCAAACTTATTATTTCTCGTTACCTAGACAGTTTTTAAACATAGTAGTTTCCTAGAATCTGTTACAGTATCCTAAATATTTAAATTTAAAAGACAAACAATTTCTTTAAACTGACTGAACTCTACATCTGGTTGCCATCTTCATTCCACTCTCCATGGCTCAGCTAAGTGCAGTTCTGCTCTGCATTTGGTGACTGCCCGGTCTAAATGTTTTACAAATTTTAGACTACATGTTTTTACAAAATTTAGCTACATTCGTTTCATATTAATTTGGAGTACTTATCCATGATTTTTATTATTTTATTAAAAAGCTGTATAAATTACTGTATAATTTATTCTTATACATAGGTTGTCAAATATACAGGGTGTGGCAGGGAAGTATCCCTAATTTTAAAGGTAAATTAAAAAATAACCAAAAATGTTTGAACAAAACTTTATTGTGGCATCAAAAGGGTACAGATGGAAGTTAATTGTAATAATAATTTTACTTTGTTATTTAAAACAAATAACACATCACGCAAGTACATCACCCTCATTGTCAATGCACTGCTGTAGCCTCGTTCTAAGGTTCCGCATAACTCTGCGAAGCATTTCTTGTGGAACACGGCCAACTTCAAGGCGAATTGCATGCTTCAAGGCTTCTAGGGTCCTGGGTCGATGTTTAAACACTTCACTCTTGAGGTAGCCCCATAAAAAGTAATCACACAGAGTTAAATCCGGCGAACGCGCGGGCCATGGAATGTCACCATACCGGGAGATCAATCGCCTGGTGAACATTTCCCTCAAAAACAGCCATCGAATTTCTAGCAGTATGGGCTGTGGCACCATCCTGCTGAAACCACACTAGTCCCAAATTATTTTGTTGCAATTGTGGTTCAAGAAATTGTTGGAGCATGTTTACATACCGCTCAGAATTGATGGTAACACAACGATTGTCCTCCTCGAAGAAATAAGGCCCAATTATGCCTTCACTGCTGATTGCAAACCAAACCGTCACTTTGTCACTGTGTAGAGGCCTCTCGTGAACTACCCTAGGGTTTGCACCACTCCAATAACGCGTATTCTGTTTATTTACAACTCCAGAAATGTGGAAGTGCGCCTCGTCACTGAACAAAACACGTGCATCATTTGGCAAGTCAGCAATGAAAGTTTCACATGCCTGTATTCGTTGTTGCCAGTCCCGTTGTGTGAGTTCTTGAACGATTACCATCTTGTATGGATGGAAGTGTAGTTCCTCGTGGAGAATATGACGCACAGTACGATTAGACAACGCCAGGCTGGATGCGTGCTTGCGAGCAGAACGCTTAGGAGACTGCAAGATCGATCTTCTGACACGGTCAATATTTTCTGGAGTTCGGACGGTCCTCTGAGCCCCAACTCTCTTTCACACTACACTACCACAAGCACGGAAGTTCTCCACCCACAACAAAATGGATTTGCGGTCAGGAACAGCATTGCGGGTAGGAATCCGATAACGAGTTCGCAGCGCACGCTGCACCGCAACAATAAACTTATTTTGAGAGAAATACGTTTCGACTGCAAAAGCGCGTTGCTCATTTGACCAAACCATGTCTACAACTGACGGCGGTACTAACGGAAAATTCCATGGCCACAGCGTCATTCGAGCTTACCCCCACTCCTCCAACACATCCTCACTACACACAATGCCATCTCAAAAGTAGGGATACTTCCCTGCCCCACCCTGTATTTCTTAGCATTTTCTAAGTTAGGTTAATTTAGAAATAGTAGTACTAATTTAAGAAGTAATTATAAATTAATTTAGTAGTATAATGAAAAAAAACTAAACAGTTTGCTTAAGTAATATGTTTTTTGAAGTTGGAGGCTTTAATTATGTAAGAGTCAAGTATATAAAGGTTTGTAAATAAAAACAGTTTTGATTTATTAAACAGCTTTATTACTCCTGGTTATCCGCAGGTTTGGGTAGCGTAGTTGCTGTGGATAACCCATATATATGAAACATAGTTTTTATAACCAGTAAAAACACATTATTTCACAACAAATACTGTATGTATTATATGGCTGTCATCTGGTGTTGACTCACTGCATTGTTCAACAAATTTGAGCACAATCTAAAATTAAACTCAATCCACATTTTTGTGTTGACAACTAGTGACTAACGTGGATGCCAATGTTGTGGGGTGGGGGTTTTTGTTTGTTCTCTGCACAGTTTTTGTCTCACAAGTTGAGCCACTCTGCAGATAAATAACCGATAATTGAGAAGTAATTGTACTCACTTGGATCAAAGCTGTATTTTTATGTATAAATCTTATTGTGTAATATGCTTTCTGAAAACCCATGTACAAAACTCTTTCACTGTGATTTGATTTTTATTTTGATTAGTGTTGATATGTAGCAAGAGTTGTACTTTTTTGTAGGGAAATATGTCTAACTTCAGTTAAAAAATATTTTTTGACTAAGATAAAGCTGCAGGTTATAAATTTAAATTGTCAAACTTAAAATAATCTTTGGTTTGTTTTAATCAAAACACTTCTTTTTTTAATTGTTTGTTTATATCCCAACGTTTCCAATCTTTGGTTTACCAAAATTTACAAAATTTATACTTTTCACCAATATTTTTGCCATAAATCTTTGTGTGTTAGGGATCTTCAACACTCCAAACATTGATAATGTAAATAATTCTAAAAAATAGCTTATGTTTCAGTTCATCACCCAGCAACAACATTCCATTGATGAGGATTGTGCAGTCCATCAAACACACAAAAAGACGAGGTTCCAAAGTTCTCAAAGAAGGATGGATGGTGCATTTTACAAACAGGGACAGAATGGTAAATATCCTTAAATTTCCTTTATATATATATATATATATATATATATATATATATATATATATATATATATATAGAGAGAGAGAGAGAGAGAGAGAGATACATGTATGAAGTGCTACCTAAAAGTTCCAGTAATTGTTAAAAAATCAAAAGAACTTATTTCCAATCAAAAATTTAATTGTCTTCTTCAAAGTAATTACCATTTGCACAATTGCATCTATACAGTATTGCCAGTGTTATGCCATGAATGAAGTACTGTTCGAAGTTGGTTGCTTCTCTTGAATTTCTTCTACAGTATGAAGTCGTCCATTTATCTCTGGAAAAATAAAAAGTCGTATGGCACTAAGTCTGGCGTGTATGGTGAATGGGGTACAAGTGAAATCTGGTTTTTGGCTAAAAACTGCCTCACCAAGATCGCACTGTGGTGCACAAACCAGTCTTTGCTTTATCAAAGCTTCGGCTGTTTACACTGCACCTTCTCCCTCAGTCGTCTCAAAACACTGACAAAATAACTCTTGATTATCTGACTAGATGGGATGAATTCCTAATAGACAATCCTACAAATGTCAAAAAAAATTATCAGAATTGATTTAGTGTTACTGCAAACAACACAGACTTTTTCAATCTTGGAGACGTTGGTGTCTTCCAAAAACACAATTACTGTTTGGTTTCTGGACAGTAACCTTAAACCCAGCTTTCATTGTAATTACCTGTAATTGTTTATTGTCACCTGTAATTACCTTACACAAGAAATTTGGATCCACTGCAATTTTTCGTTGGAGCTTAGTATAGACTTGTACTCTTCTGTTATGCTGGACTTGTATTAAAGGTCGGGGGACAAACTTGGTTGCAATTTTCATGTTGAGTTCATCAGACAGAGTGTGTTGACATGTCCTATACAACCTTCCAACAACTCCCATGTTGTGAATGCTTTGTCTTCTGTCCTGATGGATGGTTTCCAGAACTCTAGCAATGTTTTCTGGAGTGATGCTGGTTGATAGCCTACTTGAAAGCTGTTTTCAAAGACTCACAGCCCTCTTTAAAAAGTTTGAATATTCAAAAGTCTTTGATTTGCTTAAATCTTCATCTCCAACTGCTTGAATCAACATTTATTAGGTTTCAGTAGTGGTTTTGTTGAGTTTCAACGAAATTTAAAACAAACTCTTTGCTGTTCAGCCAACACTATAAAAGGAATTGAGAAAATTTCAAAACACTACTATCAACGAAAGGTCTCTGCTCGATTGTATACATCTTCACATTGACAACGTGTGACTCACTGTTAAATAGAGGATAACTAATAATACCCTCAAAGTGGGACTTTTTGTACTACAATTTGCCCCTGCGTTACATTTAAATTTCTGGGAATTCTGGGTAGCACCTGTGTGTGTGTGTGTGTGTGTGTGTGTGTGTGCGTGCGTGCGTGTGCACATGAGCGTTTTTTTTACAACTATTCTCATTTCTTTTTTACAAAATTCCAACTTCCAGTTTTTCATTATTATTGTAACTAAATACAAATTAAGTTAACATCAGCCAGTTCAAGTATTTTATAGAAATTTAGTTTCGTAATAATATTAAACAAATAATTAATTTAAAGTTTTTTGAATGTTTGACAAATGGATTAAATTGAAGTGGAATCGAATATATTCCTGTTAGGAAACAAATAATGGGGATATAAGCTTTGGTACCAGTAGTCGTTGGAATCAACATGTCCTAAAAATGGATAGTTTGGTATTTAACTTAATATAGTTTAATATGTGTTATTGTTTTGATTAATATTTGGTTTTCTAATGTTATAGAGGAAACGGCATTATTGGAGACTGGATTCAAAATCCATAACTTTGTTCCAAAGTGACACGGGTTCCAAATATTACAAAGAGATTCCACTTGCAGAAATACTCACTGTAGATTCAGCTAAAAGTACGCAAGGAGGTGAGTAAATATATATATAATGACATAAGGATTAAAAAGAATTCAAAAATTCAAAGCAGAAGTTTCAGATAAAACTTTTTTTAATTTTAAAAAATGAATTAATATAATTACTGATTATCTTGATGATAATTTTTTAATTATTGATTTTTAATTTAATTAATTAATGATACATTTTAAAAATTTTTTTTTTTTTTTTTTTTTTTTTTTTTTTTTTTTTGAAGTAGAGCTATGTGTAATTTAATTTTGTTGTTTAGATGTAATGCACTGCTTCGAGATTCGCACAGCTAACATAGACTACTTTGTTGGGGAAGATCCGTTACATGGAAGGAGAGAAAGCAGTACGCCCATGCCTGTTCCTCCATTAGAAACGGGTATTGGGGCACACATAGCCAAAAGTTGGGAGACCAGTATACGACAAGCTCTTATGCCTGTTGCATCAAACTCAAGTAAGGCTCATAACTTTTTTGTATGAAATTTATTATTTTATTGTTTCCATTTTCTTAAAATTTTTAAACTTAAAACCTTTCAGTTGACAATACTGTGTTTAACTAAATACCTAGCTAATTATATAGTTAATTATCAAGTAGAACGTTGAATAAATGGGTGAAAAGGAAGAACACAGAGAACATAAAAACGTGGTTAATCGAATGGTAATAAAAGTGGCGGATTGTTTATTGGCATTGTAGAACAGCAACATCTCCAAAGGAAAATTAATTTTATATTTTTATGTACAGGGCAGGGCAATATGACAAGTTTTTAAAATTATGATAAACAGCTTTTTAAATGAAATTGTAGAAATGGTCAGTTGCAACCTCGAGAATGGCACTGTGTTCAAGACAGTGTATGAATTGTTGCACTGAATTTGACTTGGAAAACACTAGTATTTGATCGTTTCAGAGTATGGCCATTGAAGTGGCAAAGCAGCATTGCGAGTTCCACAGTATCTCTAGAACTCCAATTGCCACTTCAATAACTCAGTCTCAATAGAAATTTGCTAATAAACCAAAACATCTTTGCTAATTCACTAATTACAAACCATCTTACAACTATCTGGATCATGGTTGCACAGACAAAACTAAAACTACAAAATACATAGTAGGACTAATAAAAACAAATATTTTGCCATACCTGAAAAGTAAATGTTGCACAGGGTGTCACACACTGGGTAAAGTCAGGGAAATTTGTTAAACAGGAAAAAGTAAAGGAATTAGGATGTTGGTCAGGAAAAGTTGTAAAACATGTGAGAGGATAGACAATTTGTTTAAAGTGTTAAAGATGTTTTACTACAGTTAGTCCTTGCTATAACGGAATTCGGTATAACAGATTTTATTTGATGACAAAAAGGTAATTTTAAATTTAGCATGGTTCTTACTCTGATTTACAAAAAAATGCTTTTGCCATATTTTATAATGATCAGTCATTTCGTTTAAGTGTTTGTGTATTAACTATAAACAGATAGACAGACCAAATATGAACACTGATTTATTACAGTTTTTTTTACCTAAAGACCCTAAAAATGATAATAAAATATTTGATTCCTAATGGGAAAATATAGTCATTATTAGCATTTTTGTTCCTTAAAATGTTTTTTTCCATAAGGACTAGCCAAAATTTGGATCAGCCCCATGCTCCATTTTTGATTTCTTGTCACCTTTGGAAAATTCAATCTTTTTAAGCTATGCTCTAGGTAGCCTGTCTAAAAAATAAGTCAGTAGTAAAACTGGTTTTTTCATGTAGTAATTTTTAACAATATATCAGTACATATCACAACTATGCATTTCATCACCTCATTTTTTGTATTACTTAATTTTTAGTTATCTATTTTATTGAGACTAGGTCATACACTAATACTGTAGGCCTGTATTAACACATTATCTAACTAGTGCTCACACAGGTGATTGTCTCTACAATACCTAGCAGTCAACTTTTTAATGTTATTTCAGTTAATAAGGACATGAAATTTTGAAACCTTTAAACAATGCAGTAAAGTAAGTTTTAATTTTATAATACATTTTACAATATATTTTATATGTAAAAGAGTATAGTCTGCATTTATATGCAGTTACATTTTTGAGTCTTTCAATTTAATTGTTATTATATTTAAAAATTTAAAAGCTTTTAGATGAAGATGTACGATTTTATATGTAGTTCTTTTAACAAATAAATTCATAATTTAGCAACTTAATATTAACAAATTGCATTTATTGTTTTCCACTAGTTAGTCAAGGAAAATGAAAATTTAGTCAAAGAAAAGTCAAGGAATTTTGAAAGTTTGATTCTCTGGCCTCTGTTGCATTGTAATCATACTGAACCCTAATAGGTAATAACACATCTCTAATAGCACAACTACTGCAAACACTGATTAAGTTCATAGTATTTTATGTGGAACTGAAATATCATGACTAATGCCTGATTACAAGCCAGAAAGCAATTTGGCCTTCAGTCAGATGACTAAAATACCCCTCTTCATTTCGCCATATTGTACAGACATTTCTTATTTTTAGCTTTGGCACAAATATGGTGAACCCATGTTTTGTCACAGGTGACAATCCGGTTTAATAATGCCTCACCATCTCGTTCAAATTGGGTCAATAGTCGCTGGCAAATCTCCAAATGATTCCGTTTGTGAGCGTCGGTCAAAATTCGTGGAACCCACCTTGCAGATACTTTGCTGAGTTCTAGGTTTGATGTAACGATTTTTGAATGCTACCATAGCTCAACTGGAGTTCATCTGCAATAAATCGCAGCGATATCGTCTGTCTTCGCCCAGGAGCTTCCGAACAGCATCAATGTTTTCGTCCGTGACAGAAGTGGTCGGGCGGCGATCATGGCTGAGGTTTTCTACTGCTTCCCGTCCTTGGCGAATTCCTTGTGCCAAGCAAAAGCGAGCTCTTGACAGGGTCCTGTCCCCATATTGAGCCGTCAATCTACGAAAGATTTCAGTCGGATTGACCCCTCCTTGGCCAAAAACTTAATAATAATTCTCTGCTCCACGGAAACGTGCACTTCACTCTCACTCATTGTATAGTTTTATACTGAAGGGTCTGAACGGAAATGTTGCCCGTCTACGCCCGTCCCAAACCTCCCAGGCTACCTGAAACCCCACCCTTTAGAGTTCAATGTCCAACGGAAAAGTTTTTAGAAAGTCAGTCTCGTTTATATTTGATCAACCCTCGTATCAAGTAGAACGTTGATTATCTGGGTGAAAAGGAAGAACACAGAGAACATAAAAACGTGGTTAATCGAATGGTAATAAAAGTGGCGGATGGTTTATTGGCATTGTAGAACAGCAACATCTCCAAAGGAAAATTAATTTTATATTTTTATGTACAGGGCAGGGCAATATGACAAGTTTTTAAAATTATGATAAACAGCTTTTAAATGAAATTGTAGAAATGGTCAGTTGCAACCTCGAGAATGGCACTGTGTTCAAGACAGTGTATGAATTGTTGCACTGAATTTGACTTGGAAAAACACTAGTATTTGATCGTTTCAGAGTATGGCCATTGAAGTGGCAAAGCAGCATTCACGAGTTCCACAGTATCTCTAGAACTCCAATTGCCACTTCAATAACTCAGTCTCAATAGAAATTTGCTAATAAACCAAAACATCTTTGCTAATTCACTAATTACAAACCATCTTACAACTATCTGGATCATGGTTGCACAGACAAAACTAAAACTACAAAATACATAGTAGGACTAATAAAAACAAATATTTTGCCATACCTGAAAAGTAAATGTTGCACAGGGTGTCACACACTGGGTAAAGTCAGGGAAATTTGTTAAACAGGAAAAAGTAAAGGAATTAGGATGTTGGTCAGGAAAAGTTGTAAAACATGTGAGAGGATAGACAATTTGTTTAAAGTGTTAAAGATGTTTTACTACAGTTAGTCCTTGCTATAATGGAATTCGGTATAACAGATTTTATTTGATGACAAAAAGGTAATTTTAAATTTAGCATGGTTCTTACTCTGCTTTTACAAAAAAATGCTTTTGCCATATTTTATAGTGATCAGTCATTTCGTTTAAGTGTTTGTGTATTAACTATAAACAGATAGACAGACCAAATATGAACACTGATTTATTACAGTTTTTTTTACCTAAAGACCCTAAAAATGATAATAAAATATTTGATTCCTAATGGGAAAATATAGTCATTATTAGCATTTTTGTTCCTTAAAATGTTTTTTTCCATAAGGACTAGCCAAAATTTGGATCAGCCCCATGCTCCATTTTTGATTTCTTGTCACCTTTGGAAAATTCAATCTTTTTAAGCTATGCTCTAGGTAGCCTGTCTAAAAAATAAGTCAGTAGTAAAACTGGTTTTTTCATGTAGTAATTTTTAACAATATATCAGTACATATCACAACTATGCATTTCATCACCTCATTTTTTGTATTACTTAATTTTTAGTTATCTATTTTATTGAGACTAGGTCATACACTAATACTGTAGGCCTATATTAACACATTATCTAACTAGTCTCTACAATACCTAGCAGTCAACTTTTTAATGTTATTTCAGTTAATAAGGACATGAAATTTTGAAACCTTTAAACAATGCAGTAAAGTAAGTTTTAATTTTATAATACATTTTACAATATATTTTATATGTAAAAGAGTATAGTCTGCGTTTATATGCAGTTACATTTTTGAGTCTTTCAATTTAATTGTTATTATATTTAAAAATTTAAAAGCTTTTAGATGAAGATGTACGATTTTATATGTAGTTCTTTTAACAAATAAATTCATAATTTAGCAACTTAATATTAACAAATTGCATTTTATTGTTTTTCCACTAGTTAGTCAAGGAAAATGAAAATTTAGTCAAAGAAAAGTCAGGGAATTTTGAAAGTTTGATTCTCTGGCCTCTGTTGCATTGTAATCATACTGAACCCTAATAGGTAATAACACATCTCTAATAGCACAACTACTGCAAACACTGATTAAGTTCATAGTATTTTATGTGGAACTGAAATATCATGACTAATGCCTGATTACAAGCCAGAAAGCAATTGCGACCGCACAGTCAGATGACTAAAATACCCCCAACTCATTTCGCATATTGTACAGACATTTCTTATTTTTAGCTTTGGCACAAATACTTTTCTTTAAGAAGCTGGACTGGTTTTGTATTATTTACTTCTTAAAAAATACAGTGATCATGTCTATACTATGATAAGGTATGTACTTGGGTTCAGCATTTCTTCCCTCTTAACATGTGATAACTCAAGTAGATATAAATAACACATGTCAAAATGATGTCCAGTTCTTTGGAAAATATTGCTAAATATTCACCAGATATACTATAGATGGCACTATAATATTTGTCTGTGAAAATAAATATTATAATTGGCGACCACTGTAATTTTAAAATATTTCAAACATTGATACAACCACTAAAGTTTTCAACGTAAATCACATTAAAATCATCCCAAGAAATATATATATATATATGTTATTTTAAAATATGGTTTCAGGTTAATCCAGTCATGTAATAGGAATGCTTAGACATTTTTAAATACTTTTAAGCCTTCTAAAATACTGAAAATAATTATATAAAAAGAGTTAGTGTAGACTGTACTACACTGGTTTAGTTATCTTAATACAGTAATTAGAATTATTAATTTTGAAGAATCTATTCAAGTACAAAATGTTATTATTATTTATTTATTTATTCACTGAACCAGTATTTTTACAATGATTGACATGTAACCGCAGAGGGAAACAAATCCTTGTACGCAGACTAGTACCATAAAACTAGTTACAAAATTAAACAATATTTAGATAAAGTTCCCTACAACATATTTACTTATTTATATACAACAACCACAGCCATCACCCATATTCAATAACCACAATTACCAGTTCTATTTAACATCCATTTTTTCACTCTTATTTTTAATGTTTTCTTAATGATTGAGACTGCTTTCATATTCCGAGGCAGTAAATTGTATACATTTATTGCTCTTACATAACTGTTCTCCTCACTTACTTTTTTACGATATTTGAGTAATGTTACACTTTTATTCCTTGTAATACTATTTGAATTTATATATACATCTTTTAAAGTTGCATAATGAAACAAGAAAGATTCCAAATAAAAAGTGAAAATATTATATTCAAATGAAACTTCTTCATGCACACTAATTTCACATTCTAAAATTAACTTTCTTTTGTTATTTACAGACTCTGATATTAGTAATGAACCAGAAGAAAGGGTAACAGACATGAGCCAGCTGTATCAGATATTTCCTGACGAAGTACTTGGCTCAGGGCAGTTTGGGATTGTCTATGGAGGTCAGTACATTTCCTTGTCTTACATCTGCAAAACTACTTCGTCAGTGTTTGTTAACCAATGAAACTAATATAAATATGTGAACAAGGCATGTTTTTTTAAGCAAATACTTTTTTATATTAAGCAAACTCAAGTGCATTTTAAAAATGTTATTATTACATGAAAGCCTATACTTTAATTTACTTTTCAACATATTTTACACCCACAAGGCATTGAAATTGTTTGCTTGAACTTCACTTTCTTTGATGATTTCGAATGTTTTGATTCTGTTACAGTGTAAGGATCTTCGTCATTTTCATTACTGTAATACGCTCAGTTTCGTTTATTATGGAAAATTCAAAGTACTCAGTAGCATTTTCAGTACCCAGTGCAAACACAACTTCTAGTGCTTTAAACGTTCTGTAAGAATTTCCTAAAGAACACTTTTTGAAACTTGAGAAAACTTTAAACGTTTACATGAACTTTCTGCACCAAGTCTTCAGTGATGGCAGATAGACTTTTTCATGAATGAAAACGTTCATGAAGGTCTTTAAACGTTCTAAGTCATTTTCTTACTATATCATCGCTCATAGTTTTTTCTCTATAAACTTCATCAAACTGCCAATGAGTTTTGACTGCTTTCACACTTTTGTATGTAGAAAAGGAATCGTTTTTACACTCTATGGGATTTTCAATTAATTGATGCTAATTAAATAAATACAAACAGTAAATGTAGATGAATGTTTGTGTTATGGGATCAGTGGGGATAGCTATTGGCTTTTTAGAACATTAAACAGATGCTTCTTTCCTTCAGTAAGTGTCTTAGATTAAAACATTCTGTAGTTTTAACACAATTGAAAATCTGCTGCAAGGACAAACTTTCAATCACGGATTTCATGTCTTGTATAAAAGTCACTACAGTTTCATGGACTAGATGATATTTTTTGCTGGTAATGTTAAGTGGTCTCATACTATGTCTAGTTATTTGACAGTGTAGACTAGCAGTTTCAATGCAGTTAATTCATCTCCCATGCTTAAAAAATCTCTGAAATGCCAATGCTTTTTCTTGTATTGTGGGTTTATTTATTGGACTAACCTTATTCCTTAATTAGATTAAGCATATAAATAACACATTCAGTGATTTTTTTTTCAAAATCTGATATTTTCAAAATTTCTTTTACCATTCTGTGTCTTTTTGCACCACCTTCTAAGAATACCATTTTTCAGTTTTATCCCAGTTTCTTTTCCAATCTCCTACAGTTATCTCACCCATGCCTAAATTGAAAATATTAATTTTATTGTACCTCCTTGATGAAATTTTGTTATTGCTTTTAACTTAATTTCTAATAAAACAAGATTTGTTTTTTACTTCAAAATCAAAAAGTTTTCAGTCACAAAAAGAACAACACAACTATACACTAAGACATCAAGTAACAATAAAAACAATACACTAATTTAAAAACATTGTGCTGTTAACTGAAGCATGTGTAAAACAAAACATTGACTGCGTGTGTGTGTGTGTGTGTGTGTGTGTGTGTGTGTGTGTGTGTGAAAGAAGTGTAAGTGTGTGTGTGATAAAATGTCTGTACCTTTAGAGAGAGAGAGAGACAAGAAAGAAGTTCAGTGACCTTGACAAAATGTCTGTACCTTTAGTTATACATAACTACTACCT
This sequence comes from Callitettix versicolor, assembly GCA_022606455.1. NCBI lineage: Eukaryota > Metazoa > Arthropoda > Insecta > Hemiptera > Cercopidae > Callitettix > Callitettix versicolor. The sequence continues at coordinate 30,214,023 of CM040188.1, forward strand.
TATACTTATTTTCTAATTATGTAATTTTAACACAAATATTTTTCAGGAGTTCACAGAAAGTCAGGTCGAGCAGTAGCAATCAAAGTAATAGACAAATTACGCTTCCCAACTAAACAAGAAGCACAACTGAAGAATGAAGTTGCTATTCTACAGAATCTGTCTCATCCGGGTGTTGTTAACCTTGAGCGAATGTTCGAAACGTCAGAGAGGATATTTGTAGTGATGGAGAAGTTAAAGGGAGACATGCTAGAAATGATACTCTCAAGTGAACGGGGCAGGTTGTCTGAACGAATCACTAAGTTCCTCATAACTCAGGTGAACATAATCAATGTGACAAACATTACAGTAAGAAAACAATAAAATTATTTATATAAAAAACTACCTAATAGATAATTCAAATCTGAATCCAAATACAAATATAAAAAACTGATAACTAGCAGTGAAATTAAGAGCAACATTCTTTGGTAAACTGAAATGTACCATGGTCATCTTTACATACACTTTACATATTTTAGTGTTTAGTGGCAATATTCTGATTTTGTTTGCCACGTGCAGCATTCCAAGACTAAAGGAAATTATAATTTTGTATTTAATTGTTTTTTTATTACTTTTTTCTGATGGAGACCTCTCTCTGAAGTCGTGCCACTTGCAGGAATTTTGCTTTCATTAATTTATCTTAATACGAGGGCGGTTTGATAAGTCAGTGACTTTTTGAATTTCCTGCGCAGTTACTCCAAATGCAACAGTGCTGCCATCAACTGTAATCTATCAGTGGGCAACTTTCTAATTTTGAGCAAGCTACGTCGTGCAATTGGTGTTCGATAGCTATTCAAAGCAGACAACCTCGTGAATTTTTACGAAAATGGAAAAAAGTGAATTTCGTGTGTTAATTAAGCATTACTTTTTACGTAAAAAATCCATCACTGAAACTAAGGAAAGACTTGATAAATACTACGGGACTCGGCACCATCAATTTCAATGGTTAAGAAGTGGTTTACAAAGTTCCGTTGTGGTCGTACCAGCGCTAGTGACCACTGAACGAACGTTCAGGTCGCCCAAAAGAAGTGATCACGCTGGAAATCGTCGATAAAATCCATGAAATGATATTGGATGATCGGAGAATGAAAGTGCGTGAGTTGGCTCATGCTGCAGGTATCTCAACTGAACGGGTACATCATATTTTACACGAATATTTGGAAACGAAAAAAAAAGATGGGTGCCACGATTGCTCACACTCGACCATAAGCGCAATCGTGAGACCACTTCAAAAGAGTGTTTAGCGATGTTTAGCTGTAATCAGAACGTATTTTTGCGCCATTTTGTTACTGTTGACGAAACATGGATCCATCACACACACCAGAGACCAAGGAACAATCGAAACAGGGGTTGCTAGGGGTGAACGTGGACCAAAGAAGGCCAAACAGAGTCTGTCAGCCAACAAGGTCATGGCCACAGTTTTTTGGGAAGTCATTCACATCGATTACCTCGAGAAAGGTAAAACGATCACCGGCGAATATTATTCAAAGCTTTTGAACAGATTTGACGTTGATTTGAAGCAAAAACGGCCGTATTTGGCGAAGAAGAAAGTCCTGTTCCATCAAGACAATGCACGTGTGCACACTTGTCTAGTCACGATGGCCAAAATCCACGAATTGAGATACGAACTGCTACCCCATCCAGCATATTCTCCAGATTTAGCCCCCTGCGACTATTTTCTGTTTCCAAACCTAAAGAAATGGCTGGGCGGTAAGAGATTTGAGTCGAATGAAGAAGTCATCACCGAAACAAACGCGTATTTTGAGAGCTTTGAGGAAACCTATTATTTGGAGGGAATAAAAAAATTTTAAAAACGCTGGACTAAATGTATCGAGCTAAAAGGTGATTATGTAGAAAAATAAAATGTTTATTTGCCGAAAAAAATTTGTTTTATTCAAAAAGTCACTGACTTATCAAACCGCCCTCGTATATGTAAATTAGCATAAAAACTAACAGATTCCTCGATCTTAATATATTACATACCTGCTTATCAGATGTATCCGCGACTGAAATTATGCAGCTATTTTGATGGAAACAGTCACACCGCATTCAAGTGCAAAGATTAATATTATTTAAAATTCATAAGCAACTGTGGGTAAAAACTTTTTAACTGTAGAATAAGCGAGGGACCGTTTGCCACTTGGTGCTTTTTGTTTGGATTGGATTTTGCAGATGGATCTATTCCAAAATGCACCGACAAAACATATTTCAATAAGAACGCTAATACTGCCAAGAAAATTTACTAAATTAATGTAACAATATTTGCATTTGTTCTGTAAATGATTGTAATTCACACTAGGAAGACTTTAATTACTTCTATTTGCAAACTAATGGATCTAAAACTAACATGTTAAAATTTATAATAAAGTGTTTATTGAAAAACGTAAATACCACAAGTAAAAAAACTTTCTGTGAGAATATTCCTTTTTTGTAAGGAGGTACAGACGACAAGCTAGTAATCACAGACATATATGTATCTACGGTAATTTATATTTATCTCAAACTAAGGAATAATTCCAAAACTTTCTGTATTTACAAATATTTTTGATACATATTTTAGTAGCAATCAATCTTTTTTTAAATTTGTTTCAAACATTTATTTTACAAAGAAAGCTGTATAAAATTATAAATCCAAAAAACCGAAACACAACAAAATGCTAAAGTCCTGCTAGGCTGCGGTACGCGACCTATAATTATTCACTAGGTTATTATAATTAGCAAAACTTTTTGAAACCAAATTGATTTTTTTATTCTTATATTAAGAATTGATTAACTTTGTATCAATAATTGTTTTATAATAAATTTAAAAAAATAGTTATAATTAATTCACCTATTTAATGTTTAGAACAGTTTAATAAAAAGCATATATCATGTTTTCTCTTTCTTTTTTATTTTAATTACGATAATATTGTTCGAAGACATTTACATTAAAGAAAACGTAGGCTTCTTGATTCAACTATTGTATTTTATTAAATAATAAAATAAACTTTACAATATTAATATAATATTTATTTGTTATTTTTATGAATAATGTACTTGAGTATGTACCTTCATCATAATCACAAAGATTTGCACATAATCAGTTGTAAACTACAATCTATAAGTGACAGATATATCACTCTGTATAGAGTGACATTTGTATATATATCTATATAAAGAGCAAGACATTCTGTGAATACTTCTCCAATCATGCTGTCTAATTGTCAAACCATATGGCTACTTCAGACTTACCCTTCTTAGAAATGAATACTTTGCTAACCGTATATTTCTGCCAAAACATTTTAAAGAATGGAATTAAAATAATGTTCTATAGTGTTTAATGAAAGGATTTTCATTATCATTTTGAGACACTTTTTTAAAAGGCTATACTATTTATAAATTATATTACATACAATATTGTATAATTTTTTTGGTTTTGTTATGTTTTATTATTACAACTGATTATGTCCAATTATTTAGTAATTAGGGCTAGGTGGTCGATGTGGCTAAAGCATCGTTCAGTCTGCTGCGTCTAAAATGCACTCCGTAAGGTTCATAGTTTGAGTCGCGGTTACTCCATTAACTGTTATTTTGTTACAACAATAATTGATTTGTTGTAGCAGAATTAACATTTTTATTTTCTCAAATTAATACTGACTGTTGTATTGTTTTCAGATCCTTATAGCCTTGAAACATTTACACAGTAAGAACATAGTCCACTGTGATTTGAAGCCAGAGAATGTTCTCCTCAGCTCTGATTCAGACTTTCCTCAAGTTAAGTTATGTGATTTTGGATTCGCAAGAATTATTGGTGAAAAATCTTTCAGAAGATCTGTTGTTGGCACTCCTGCATATTTAGGTAATTTAAATTATGTTGAATTTCTTGTACACTTGAAAAACGGCATCCTTTTAAGATGGATTTTAATGTAGGAAATAGAAAAAAATATGCTGGAGCCAAAAAAAATATTGGCCAACCAAGACGAGTGACTTGGCGTGTTGTCGTGGTGCAAAAGCCAGTTCTTGTTTTCCCATAGTTTAGGCCTTTTCCATCGCACATCGCCCCATAATTGCTTTAAAACATCCACATAGAACTCCTTGTTGACTGTCTGACCTTATGTTGACACTCTGACCTTATGTTGACTGTCAGACCTTATGTTGACTGTCTGACCTTATGTTGACTGTCAGACCTTATGTTGACTGCCTGACCTTATGTTGACTGTCTGACCTTATGTTGACTTTCTGACCTTATGTTGACTGTCAGACCTTATGTGTTGACTGTCAGACCTTATGTTTGACTGCCTAACCTTATGTTGACTGTCTGACCTTATGTTGACTGTCTGACCTTATATTGACTATCTGACCTTATATGTTGACTGTCAGACCAAGTTTGATGTCTGACCTTATGTTGACTGTCTGACCTTATGTTGACTGTCAGACCTTATGTTGACTGTCAGACCTTATGTTGACTGCCTGACCTTATGTTGACTGTCTGACCTTATGTTGACTTTCTGACCTTATGTTGATTGTCTGACCTTATGTTGACTGTCTGACCAAATTTGTAATGAACAACCCCACAACAGTCAAAGAAAACAATCATCAACTTCATGTTTGATCGACTCATGCGTGCTTTCTTCGAACATAATGAATATTGACCACCCCATTGTGACAATTGTGCCTTCGTTTCGACATCATATCCATGTATCCAGGTTTCGTCACCTGTGATGATAGTTTTCATCGCTGTTAGCACAATGAAGCAATTCTTGGCTAATGTTGACAAGGTTTTCTTTTTGTTCGCTTGTGAGCAGTCGTGGCTTCATTTTCGCAGAGACTCGATGCATGCAAAGTTTTTTTGTTAAAATTTTGAGGCATAACCCAATGGTGATCTCGATATCATCTGCATCCTCCTGCACAGTTAAACGACGATTTCCACTAACACTGATCGAACAGCATCATTTTTTTCGTCATTTGTTAAGGGTCATCCTGATCTTGGATTTTCGTCGGTCAATGTTCAGCCCAATTTGAAACGTGTATACCAATTGTAGCATTGTGTACAGCTCATACAATCGTCCTTATGGGCCTTCTGAAGCAATGCTCACATTTCAGAAAAAGATATGAAAGCAAAATTTAATGTTATAATGTTGCTCTTCAAGGTCATTCTCTTTCACTTTATCATTATGCAGCTTTTAATTTTATGTTCTAATTAGTTTTGTTTTTTGGTGTGTATTATTACAAAATGTATCGTTTAGGCTTATATCAAATCAAAGAATTTGTACAGTACAGCAGATGATATAGGAACATTCATTTCCATTAGCTCATCACTCCTTTAAAGAACTAAATATTCAGCATAATCTAGTGAAATATGGTGAAAACAAATACTTAGGTAACTTTGGGAATACAAAACTGATTACATAAAGACAGTAATTTCTTATTATACATTTTATTTATTATAAAAATATTTAGTAATTAGGGCTAGGTGGTCGATGTGGCTAAAGCATCGTTCAGTCTGCTGCGTCTAAAATGCACTCCGTAAGGTTCGTAGTTTGAGTCGCGGTTACTCCATTAACTGTTATTTTGTTACAACAATAGTTGATTTGTTGTAGCAGAATTAACATTTTTATTTTCTCAAATTAATACTGACTGTTGTATTGTTTTCAGATCCTTATAGCCTTGAAACATTTACACAGTAAGAACATAGTCCACTGTGATTTGAAGCCAGAGAATGTTCTCCTCAGCTCTGATTCAGACTTTCCTCAAGTTAAGTTATGTGATTTTGGATTCGCAAGAATTATTGGCGAAAAATCTTTCAGAAGATCTGTTGTTGGCACTCCTGCATATTTAGGTAATTTAAATTATGTTGAATTTCTTGTATGCTTGGAAAACTGCATCCTTTTAAGATGGATTTTAATTTAGGAAATAGAAAAAAATATGCTGGAGCCAAAAAAAATATTGGCCAACCAAGACGAGTGACTTGGCGTGTTGTCGTGGTGCAAAAGCCAGTTCTTGTTTTCCCATAGTTTAGGCCTTTTCCATCCCACATCGCTCCATAATTGCTTTAAAACATCCACATAGAACTCCTTGTTGACTGTCTGACCTTATGTTGACACTCTGACCTTATGTTGACTGTCAGACCTTATGTTGACTGTCTGACCTTATGTTGACTGTCAGACCTTATGTTGACTGCCTGACCTTATGTTGACTGTCTGACCTTATGTTGACTTTCTGACCTTATGTTGACTGTCAGACCTTATGTTGACTGTCAGACCTTATGTTGACTGCCTAACCTTATGTTGACTGTCTGACCTTATGTTGACTGTCTGACCTTATGTTGACTGTCAGACCTTATGTTGACGGTCTGACCTTATGTTGACTGTCTGACCTTATGTTGACTGTCAGACCTTATGTTGACTGTCAGACCTTATGTTGACTGCCTGACCTTATGTTGACTGCCTGACCTTATGTTGACTGTCTGACCTTATGTTGACTTTCTGACCTTATGTTGATTGTCTGACCTTATGTTGACTGTCTGACCAAATTTGTAATGAACAACCCCATAACAGTCAAAGAAAACAATCATCAACTTCATGTTTGATCGACTCATGCGTGCTTTCTTCGAACATGATGAATGTTGACCAAACCGTTGTGACAATTGTGCCTTCGTTTCAACATCATATCCATATATCCAGGTTTCGTCACCTGTAATGATAGTTTTCATCGCTGTTAGCACGATGAAGCAATTCTAGGCTAATGTTGACAAGGTTTTCTTTTTGTTCGCTTGTGAGCAGTCATGGCACCATTTTCGCAGACTCGATGCATGCAAAGTTTTTTTGTTAAAATTTTGAGGCATGACCCAATGGTAATCCTGACATCATCTGCATCCTCCTGCACAGTTAAATGACGATTTCCATTAACACTGATCAAACAACATCATTTTTTTCGTCATTTGTTAAGGGTCATCCTGATCTTGGATTTTCATCGGTCGATGTTCTGCCCAATTTGAAACGTGTATACCAATTGTAGCATTGTGTACGGCTCATATAATCGTCCTTATGGGTCTTCTGAAGCAATGCTCACATTTCAGAAAAAGATATGAAAGCAAAATTTAATGTTATAATGTTGCTCTTCAAGGTCATTCTCTTTCACTTTATCATTATGCAGCTTTTAATTTTATGTTCTAATTAGTTTTGTTTTTTGGTGTGTATTATTACAAAATGTATCGTTTAGGCTTATATCAAATCAAAGAATTTGTACAGTACAGCAGATGATATAGGAACATTCATTTCCATTAGCTCATCACTCCTTTAAAGAACTAAATATTCAGCATAATCTAGTGAAATATGGTGAAAACAAATACTTAGGTAACTTTGGGAATACAAAACTGATTACATAAAGACAGTAATTTCTTATTATACATTTTATTTATTATAAAAATAAATACTGTTAATTTTATGGTATGAAATTTTATAATTTTTTCTGTCACATTATGATATTTTATAATTTACACTCACATAATTATTTGCAGAGTCTCATTAATCTGAACAATCACCACGCAGACTTCTCCATTAGTCTGACACTCAATTTAATTACTTTCATTCTGAAAGGCAAACAGTAATGTATACAGTAAATTCAGATGTAGTGCAGTGACCTTGCATATTTAAGTTCTACAGTTAGAAAGAAAGGGGTGTGGTATTGTTCATATGGGAATGTCAAGGGAAATTGTGTGCAAATTGAAATTTTAACACCAAATTTCTCTAGTTAGTCATCTAATTATAAGCACAAGAGCATTCATTTCCTGTATCTTGGTTACAGATACAAAAGAAGTTCTTTGTTTATGTTAATTGAGCCCATCTTCTTTCTTTAATCATGTAGTTTTACTTTAGTTTTTTTCTTGTACAGGAGACTAAACACATCTGGCACACATAATCTGGCTTCAGTATGGAAAACATTTGTGTTGTCCACGAGCTACGAGAATAGTTTAGTGTGTTTGTGAGCCGTATTGTAGTTTAGTGTCCAGTCTTGCAGGTGTTCAATTTAGAGGGTCTTTACTGTAATATGAAAATCACCATTTGCACTAAAAATATAATCAAAACCATTATTATTTAACACTTTAAAATAGTAACCAACAAACTTTTTTTTGGTTAGACAGTTCATTGTGCTCATTTACAGTTCAATAACAGTAGTGTGTTGGTTCATTGTTTTAAAATGTTAATGTTTATGTAAAAACATTTATTGACACTACAATATTGTTAAAATCTATTGTCAGAAAATTGAGTTTCAGCCCCTTTCTCAAACTTAATGTCCAGTTAAATAAATATTCAACAAATTGTTCTATAGATATTCTATAAATTGTGATAGCTTTACATAAAGAATTGTTTTAATTCTTAGCTCCTGAAGTACTTCGTAATAAAGGTTACAATAGAAGCCTGGATATGTGGAGTGTTGGAGTAATTGTGTATGTAAGTCTCAGTGGAACATTTCCTTTCAACGAAGATGAAGATATCAACGAACAAATTCAAAATGCTGCTTTCATGTACCCTCCTAACCCATGGAAAGAAATATCTTCAAATGGTAAGGCTTTTTAATCTACATACTTTTTTTGTATACATTTCAAATAGAATGTTTTTTCTAAATTAATGATTCTGTTATTTATAAAACTTAGTTTCTGAATAGTTTAGTTTGCCTAGCAAGATAATTTTTGCAGTTTATATTGAAAAATGAACCTGACAGTGGTTTCAATCTGTAAGTACATAGATGACAGATGTTAGTACGTCGGTTTGAGGAACCATAATTTTGAACAGAAATTCCTAAATATTGAGGAGTGCTGGTGTCATGCACTTCAGTTCTTAGATATTGGAGGTCTTGTTTTAGCTCACGTTTCCTATGCTATTGGTTATGCTGGGTGCAACCGTACCATTTGTTTGAGGTATAATTATCCATGGGATTGCTTGGAAAATAACACAATATAAAATTTAAATAAAAGCACCAAAATTGGTTCAAAGAGACCACATTCGGCTTCGTCCAGTAGGTCTGTAAGTAATAGTGTAAGAGATATTGCTAATAAAAAGACAAGGTGGTGAGTACTAAAGCTGTTCAGATTTTTAATTGTAAGAAACTGGCAAGGATGATCTTCTATGGATCAGGTGTTTTTGTTGTACTCTGCAATACAAATGTCTTTCTCTTGCATTAGACGTTTGTTACAGTATTATTTTATCTAGAGAAGGCATATGGCATGGCCTGGAGAAGAGGAATGCTGAAAAACATTAAAATCTTGGGTTATACAAGGCAACAAATTTTTTTTTATTAAAAAACTTTTCCAATAGATATTTCATAGTGCGCCTTGGAGTTACAGTATGAGATTAATTCCATTTAGAGAATGGTGTTTTACATTAAGTATACTTAGTATAACACTTTTTTCTATTGCAATCAATAGCGTACCTGCTAGTGTGTAATTGCCTGTCGCTGTTTGCTATTTGTGGAAGATTTTTGTATTAATGTAACTACGAGAAATTTATAACAACAGCTGAAAGATCTTTTTAGCTGGTAATAAATAGATTGCAATCATGGACGATTTCAGGCTTTAAATTTTCTGCTGCTAAAACTCAGTGTATAGCCTTCAGTCGCCGTCGATTGATACAAGCTCTTTCATTATATGGTAACAGCTTTGGACAACTCCAGCCATTTAATTTTTGATGAAAGACTCATTGAGCTCTCACATGTGTGATTTAAAATTACGATTTAACAAAATTCTCAATATTTTGAGGATTCTAAGTGGCTCTCTATGGGGCAGTGATAGAACTTGCATACTGATGTAGTAATTCATTCATCTATTGATAGCAGCAGTATTGCTTATGCCTTTGCATGGACCTTTATATTAAAAAGGCTAGTCTGTCACTTTACAATGTCTTTTTTTGTGTGTGGTGCTTTTCATTGTAGTTATGTCATAAGTATTCTCACGAAGGCTAGTGAACCTTCTCTGTCTCTTTCTTTCTCTCTCTCTCTCTCTCTCTCCCCTTCATTTTTCTAATTCTTTTTGGATGTCCATAAAATTTTTTTCATTTCGTTAAAAAATTTATGGTACTAAAATGTGTGTCAAGCAGAACAACAAAATGTAGGCCTATTTCTTGATTTGTTCTTCTGATTAATAAATATTCAAACGTGTAACCTGCTTAGTATAAATACTACACATATACAAAATCAGTTAAGTTAAATACAAACTGAACTTATAGGTGACAAAAAATGTGTGACAGTTGCTCACTTTTCTGTTTTTGATTAGTCTCCACTTGTTGTGGTTACAGCGAAAAATATAAAGTATGTTCTACTGATTGAAGAAGAAATAATATTAGGGCAAGTTTGTGCGACTGCACACACATTAACAGATATTTTTAATATTGATTTTTCTAGTAATTCCAGTTGTTTATATACCAATTTTTGAAGTTGCACTGTAGATAGATAGACAGGTAGAAGATTTCTATAAGTAGGCATAATAAAACCCCAGACACTGTGATCAATGAATCTGTTGCGCAGCTAAACCTCTTCAGTTTTAGTTCAGCAGACCGGTAACCCCCTGCTGGCAAGAGCTTCACAATCATAAATTATGTGGCTGCAGTTTCCTCTTCTTTCCTGCATAACCTGCATATGGTTCTTCCATGGTACATTGCTAAACCTCCATATTAATAGTTCATAGTTTATAAAAATGAATACTCAGTCTTTTTGGTTAACTGCGTACTCATGCGTTTTGCCATACCCATTAGTCCTATAATTAATGGTAATCAAGTTCTATTGTAATTAACCTTTGGAAATTTGTTTTGGTCATGTCAGCAAGACAATTGCATGATGCATTGTTTTTAAGGAGTAATTGACAATTTTAAATAATGTTTAGATAAGAGTACTTTGTTTTCAGAAGAATACAAAAAATTATGATTTTTCTTAAAATTATTTATTTATATTTGTTTTTAATGTTGCAGCCATTGATCTAATCAATAACCTCCTTCAGGTAAAACAAAGAAAGAGGCTATCTGTGGATAAAACTCTGTCACATATCTGGCTACAGGTACTTACACTTACTTAGATCTTATTATTATAAAAAAAATAAGTTGCTATATTTTTTTTTTTATATAAAACCAATGAAATAAAAGCTTCTAGCTAAAACTAAACACATTTTACTAGCAACAACCAGTAATTCTTAAATAAACAAAACAATAAACAAAATTCATTATTTAATTTCTTGTTTAAATATTACTTCAATCATTATTTCAAAATATAAACTAAAAATATTAATTAAATGTATTTTAATATATTATTTTAAAATAGTGACACGAAATTGTTTTATAAAGGATTACCAGACTTGGTGCGACCTCCGACAACTCGAAGTGTCCACAGCTGATTTTCGTTATTTAACTCATGAGTCAGATGATGCTCGATGGAGCAGTTTCAGCAACAATCCTCGACTTTGACCTCATCATTGTTGGACAACTAGAATAAGACGCTTTGTTAAAGTATAAACTTTATATTTGTTTTATACTTAGAATGTATTTAGCGGTTCCACTATTGTGCCAAAATTATCAAAACATCGATTGACATTAACTTTTAGACTGACATTATACTTGTCATTTTTAATAAGCGCAGTAAGGTCTTAACTGCACAAGAAACAATTGTTTCCTACACTTTGTTTTATGCCCTGACATTGCATAAACAGTCTGTTTTAGTTGTTTCGTAAATGTGATTTTACAAGTATTCCCCATTTACGTAAGTCATATTTTATAACGGTATTTCTAAGAGATTTTATGAAAAACAATATCCATTTTATCGAAACTTTCCTATCATATTTTTATACTCTTTTTACCAAAAAAATCAAACCTTCTAAAGTTTCTCTACACATTTCAAAATCAGAACTTTTTTATTAAAATAAATTCTTTATATATTTGTAATAGTGATACAAACATACTTTAAGTCAACTAAACTAATTATATACAAAAAAATTTGTTGGTATTTATGTTTAAAACAAAACTTTCTTATTTTAAAAAAGGTAAATGTACAAACAAAATACAAATGCATTCTAACCTATTGAGGATCAAATTCAACTGTCCAGTCAAAACAAAACATGGCCCAAATTAATTGAGTGAATTTAAAGTGGCTTGGTTTTTATTATGTTGCGAATTCTGTTCTGATCTAATCATCCAAACTTAATGCTAATTAAAACTCATTTAAGCTTAAGCCTTTGACTAACTCAAAATTTTACCATTTAGTTTGTCTTTAGTCCTGTCGTATGGCCATGCCATTAATATTATTAAAAAGTATTAACCGTTACAAGCATGTTAAATTTTAACCATCTTGCCAGTCGTGCTCTCATTTTTTATCTTAGAACTGGACCTTGATTTGGATTTGGTAATACTGAGATGATGGTTTTGGATTAACATTTGTAAAACCTTGCCAAGTAGAAGCACTTTCTGGATACGTTAAAACAACTTTTTCATCGTGGTCTCAGTCTGTCATCACAGCAAATAATTAGTTGTCACTTTTATCACTCAAAATATTTTTGTTGAGAAGATTCTTACGCTATTTTCATCATGAAATTTGCAATTTTGTTAGCCCGATCAGCTACCAAATGTGTAACAGAGCTGCGCTGAGCAGAGTGGAATGAAGATGTAACTGGAAGCGGAGTTGTCAGTATAAACAATGTGTTTGTATCTTTTAAAGTAAAAAAAATGTAGGCCTACTGTAGTAGATTCTAGGAAACTGTGTTTAAAAACTTTAGCCAAGGTAACAAGAAATAATAAGTTTAGAGGCATGATGAGAAAAGTGGCGTCAGTTTCAAAACCAAACCTAGCAAGAGTCGAAGCTATGTGGAATGGAGCCCAGAAACGCTATTTGATCTGTTCAGCTTTGTTATGGTTTCAATAGCCACATTTACATGAAAAACAATATGATTGGTTTTCAATGTGTAGTCCGCCCTGCTCAGTGCAACTCCACTATATATTTGGTGGTGACCCAACCTTAGAGTTGTTTCTTTATAAAAAGAACACAAAATGACAGTAAACCACCATTGCACTTGTACATAACACAGTTGTTTGTACTCTGTAGGACTGTTAGATAACTTTTCAACACAACACCAATGCTCTGTGAAATTCTCATAAATGATTATATTTCACAAATTATATACTAACCTAGGGAATCAAAAAGGTAAACAGCATTGTCTGAAATGATTTCTTGTGAATATATCCAGTATATCTGATTGACATTCTTTATGCTTTTACCGCTAATGGATATTTCCAAATGCCACTAGTTAACGTTAAATAAAAATGTATGTTAAGAAGGAAAATGTAGAAGGCTGCATTTACTGCTGTAAACATTTTCCTTTCCATTAAGTTAAACTCGCTGTTAAATTTTTCCTTTTCGATCCCACTCTTCGTCATTAGACTAACTGGCATAAAGTATGGACTTCGAATATATACAAGAGATACAATATTTAATGATGTTTGTGATTTGTTCTTATTTAATTCTCTAAAATACAATTAGGCTTTTTTTTAACCAATACAGCGAACCAAAGTTCTAAAAATTTATGATTGTTATATAGAAATAATGTACCCCTTAAATGTAAATCGTCCTGTATCTATGATCACAGACGAAACAAAAAAAGTGTTTATTGTAAATATGAGTTAGTACTTCAGCTATACATTATACATCACAATGCTACTAGTGATCCTCAGTGGGTTATAAGAAGTAATATTTTTAATTTTTATACAACTCAAAAAGTGCAACAAAAATTTCTTTGGTACATATTTTGTTTTTTATATCAGTGTGTTTTTAGTTATTATTATAAATCCATGAATTAATATAATTAAACTGTAAAAAAGAAATTATATTATGAGGAATATATAAATTGTAAATAAGCATGTTATAAAAGGAAAAAAAATGTATTTGAATTTAATAAACTATTTTTTCACTTGTAAAATGTCAATTTTTAAAATATTCTGTATAATTGGTATATAAACTATAAATTACTTACTGTCATCACAGCTTTTCTTGCTTTTTTTACCATATTTATGTATTGTAATTAACATTTCTTATTTGTTTCATTCACATACGTATATTTTTAGTTAAATTTGTCTATTTTTACTTTTATAATTTATATAAAAAGAAAAGTCCTTTATTTGGTTATTGAAAAATTATTCTAATTAATAAATATTTTAATTATTTTATGATTTAATTATTAATAAAAAATGAAGTCATTGTTTTAATGAATAACCTATTACTAAGTATTTAATTTTTTTTAAAGAAAATAATCGTTTATTGTTTACACGTATAATTTTAGTATGTTTAAGGTAAAACCTTTACCAGTTCTCTAACTTTGGAAAATATTCTGTTGTGTATACAAACTTTAGTATTTTTTAAGTGTTTAGTATAGTAACTGAAATATATGTTTTCTGAAACAGTAATATTTTAAATTTAGTTAATACTCAGTAAATTTAATTAAAAATTTAATGGTTTTGTGCACGATACTAAATATTTAATAAATTAAGGTTTTTCTCTAAGCTTTCTACTGAATTATCCGTCTGGAATTTATTTCTTGATGAATTATTTGATTTTTTGTCAGCATCATGTATCTGTATACACATATAAAGTAAAGTTATATTATATTTAATGAAGTGAAACAAATACAGTGCAGTTCCTATCAAATACAATCTATCAAAACTAATATCAAGAAATTTTAGGTTTACAATGTATTTTCTGTCCTCCTTTCTTGTAGGAAGAAGAGGAAAGTAGTCATGGCTTGTCGAATGAAAACCAGACAACTAATTTTACTTGGAACAAAATAATATATAAATTTCAAAAAAAAAAAACAAAGAGGTAAGGTTTCTTTCTTGTACACCTATTTTGCTTTATGCTATTATACGATGGAACAGAGTACGTTTTTTAATCAAAATAATAGTTTTAGGGTGACGTAGAATTTGCAGGAAAATTATTTTTTAATTTCAGGCTTTTTAGAACACAATACCATTAGTTGTGTTACACAGCTGGCGTGTTAACATAATGAAATCAAATATCAAAAAATTAACATTATTGAATTATATTAGGTGAATCATAGGCTGAAAATATGTTGAAAATATATTAATCAAATGAAAATTAAATCAGAAGTTTTAAGTATAAAATAAAAAAGCTATAATTTTTTTAATTTCTTATTTACCACTCTTGTGAGACAGATAAATATTTACACTTGGTTACACATTTTTCTTAGTTATTACCGAAATAAAAACAGTATAGTAAATGGAACATTGGCTTTCAAACAGAAGCCCCGATAAAAAATCAAACTAAAAATATACAATTATTTAATAAGTGTGAATTATGGTCTTACAACTTCCCCCCAGTTTTAAGTGAGAATAAAATGCCATAGATACCCGGTTCTTTAGAATGAATTGCTTAAAGTAATGTTTTTTAAAGAAGAGAATGCCACTTATGCCAAATCTAGTGATACAGAAATTAATGTAGTGTGGGGCTTGTTTTATTTTTTATCTGAAACAGTATTTAACCATTTTTGTGTTTTTACACATCCCAAAATAACAGTTAACGAGAAATTACACTATAAAATGCAGGAAGAATGCACAAAGTGGAAATTTCCGGCTTTCTTTAATTTTGTTTTTGTCAAGTAAAATTTTGTAACAATATTAATAAATGTTAGTTTTCTACTGTATTAATTGTAGTATTCGTTGAATTTTTCTAATTAGTCTTATTATACTGCCCTTAATTAAAATTTTTAACTTATTTTATCGATAAGAGAAATAAATATACTGTATTCGTTGTTACTTCCAGCTAACTGCTACAATAGGACTGATTACTGCAAATTTACTGTATATGCTAATTATAAATTTTGGAGAAAATGTTTGTTGTTTATTATTTAAACACTCAGTTTCAATAAAAAATGTAATTGAGTATTTGTAATCCTGACTTCCTTACTATATCTTACGAAACTGGTCTCTAATACTTTGATATTAGAATTGTGCTGTATTTGTTGATAATTATAAAGTTGTAAATCAGTAATTCTGAAAAGTCAGCCGAATGATAAAATAAAAGGGATCAAATTATTGTAGAATATCTCCTAATATATATATATATATATATATATATATATATATATATATAATCAATAAATTAAATATATGTGTGTGTGTCATTTCAAATTTGAAATGAATGAGGTGTTAAAGTTATTTAGTTGTAAGGCTATCGGGATACTCCCTCGTTGACTTAGTATAAGGATGTGTTATGATTTTTTAAAAACAAAATTCTAAATGGTGGATAATATCTATTTTTGTTAAAATTATTATTTTACTCATTATGTTTTTGAATTTAGTAATTACCTGAATTATAAAGTACCTTTTAAGTAAATTATTTTAATTATAAAATGCAATTGAATTAAAATTCTTATGTTATGTAAATATATTTTATTACAATATTTATTATAGTGAAACTATATATAGTTAGGCAATTAAAACATTTGTGTAGTTCTTATTAAATTTAAGATATTTAAATTGATGTTTTTTTGTTTAAAAACTTAATATTATTAAATAAAAAACATTATGAATGTTTTTTATGTACCCAAGTTGGTCTGTATTTTTATATAAATTACTCAAGTGGTTCTACATATTGAAATATTGTTATTAGTATTCTTTACAAAGTTATTTAGAAGAGTTAAAAATTTCCAAATAATGAAGATATCACTAAACCTTACAGACATTGGTTCAAATACATAAGTGATGATAATTTACTTTAGCTATAATCACAACGTAATGATCTTACAGTGGTTATTTCTGTATGTTGGTTGTGTTTCATTTATTGTTTTAATTGATTGTATATCTTGTTAAAGCATAATCACTTTTCATTGTATAAGTTTTTTACTATAAAAAATATTTTATATCTTTGCTGTTTTTGACTAGACATTCCAGTTCTTTAATATGGTTATATTATTTCTGTGGTTATTGTTAAGCATTTTTAATAATTCATATGATTTTATTGTTTTCTGTTTAGAACTGTCTTTATTAAATATCTTTTAGTTTATGTGCTTGTCAAAGCTCAAAAATTTTAAATGATTATATTCAGTTTTACAATACAAAAAACAAAATATACTTACACCTCATTGAATATATCTAGCAGTTAATGCGTACATTATAGTTTCAGACTATCATTCTTGACAGCAACTTTTTTGAAAACGGTAATATATTTCCCCCATGGTATAGTCTGCAGTAACCTTCATCATTTTAGCTTCATGTAAAGGGCATGAAGTTCTATGAAGTAGATCACTTTCAGCCTATCAAAGGCTTTGCCAAACTTATTGAATCTCTGACAAGATTAGTTTATTGAAACAAGTAAGGTATTACATTCAGACTATCTTTTTACTTAATATTAAAATTATTTTCTGTATCTATTTACTGTATTATTATTTTGTTGTATTTGATGTTTGTTGACATAGTTCTTTAAATTTCTTAAAGATTCCTTTTTTTTACTATAAACAGAGAGTTGGAACATATATA
This sequence comes from Callitettix versicolor, assembly GCA_022606455.1. Taxonomy (NCBI): domain Eukaryota; kingdom Metazoa; phylum Arthropoda; class Insecta; order Hemiptera; family Cercopidae; genus Callitettix; species Callitettix versicolor. The sequence goes on from CM040188.1 coordinate 30,231,557, forward strand.
TAGATTGTTTCATTGTTTACTGTTTTTCTCAAAAAGATTTGAGTAGGACCATTTTACTTTGGTTAAAATTCTAGTAGTTAGCTGTCTGAATAGTGATACAGCACATTACCCAAGAAAATAGTTTTCATATTAAAACAACCATGGTAAAATCTACAACCATTTCATTTATCTTTGTTCAAATACATTTTTCCATATTTCAAGGTTTTTTTCTCCAGATATCATTGAATCTATTGTTTCAGTGCATTGAATCTACTTCAAGACTCGCATACATATCTTTAAATGTTTATATATATATAAACATATATGTTAATAATGTGTAACAAATAAATGGAATTGTTGAAACATTTTAAGTTCAATTCTGACAATGATTTAATGTTTTCTCTGTGTCAAATTTTTTTCCATTGGAAACTAAAAAATGCTACAGACTGAATTAGTTTAAACTCAAATGTAGAATAATCAAATTTTATAAATTTTGTGTTTATATTGTTATAATTTTTTGTAATAACAAACCAATTTTTTCAAAAATTGATATATTATTATTAACCTTTTCAGTGGTGTGCGCAGCACACACACACACACACACACACGGTGTTGTTTTGTACTGTGTGTAGGAGCAGTGCTGCATGTATTTGTTTTCAAATTTACTGCTGAAAGAGCACGGCCATATGAATTAGTTTGGACTGTTAGTATAAATATGCATACCTATTTGTTGAAAAAGTCTTAAACCATTTCTGAATCAGTTAAGCCCTTTATTGTTGTACAGATTAATTTTCTGGGAAGACATGATCACGTGTCTACTGAGTATTTAATGCAGCTATTTTAACGGTTAGTGTTTTTCATAGTAACATTTGTTATTTATAAATAGTATAACCTAAAAAAAATATTGCAGGGCTGGTCACATCTATACCTAGATGTAGCATTGCAACGGATGTAACATGGATCATTCATGTCCCCCTTCTCATTGCGTAATGTATATAAAATATAAGTAACTTGTATGTCAAAGTATACCTTTTTTGTGGACGAAGCGGTGACTGGTTCTTTGGAAAATATTGCTTCTGTATTACTGCTGATAATACACCCTCTCAATGACTCTCATCTCTCTTTGTCTTGTTCTTGTGATATAAACACACAGACACTGTTACCTAACATAGGATGTAAACATGCCTGATTGCATCTATTCTCATGAACAGTACTTCTACTGTTCATTCCCATATTGCTACTTATGTAGAGTAGAGATAAATAAACAAATACTGCGCTAAGAGAGAGGCCAATTATGTTTTAGTTAGCCTTTGTAGCATTACGAGCTTATATATAACATTTTTTCCTGCATATATTACAACTTGGGTCTGCTTTGTGTTGTGAAAATGCATGTTATAGCCAGCGACCATTGATTAATGTTTATTGTGATTGTGTTTATAACAGTAATTTATGCTGGTTTACATTAATATTATTTGAAATAACATACTGACGTTCTTGAATTTTTCATGGCATAGTGATGAACAAAGAGTTTTAAAACCAACAAATTTTATTTATAAACTCTTATGAAAGTAGGATGACAACAAAGATGTAGCATTTAACAAGATTAAATTACACAAATTTGTAAAAAACCTGCTCCGTCAGTTGGCTACGATACTGTTCACAACCCGCCACTGAAAAGGTTAAATAAAAGATAATACATTAAAAAAAGCAAACAAGTTAAAAATAATTTGTAGTTTTGCAAACATGTTTCTAAATAAATCTCGCTTATAAAGAAAGTTTCTGAATCAAGTCAATGAATTGTTAACATAATTTCTTGTTATAAAAATCAAGTTGGTATACTGTAAATACATTTTATGTGCTGCATTTTACATAAAGTATGTAAGCAGTATTTAGTTTGATTCAATATTTTTCACAGAAACCATGAATTTTATTCAAACCTGTTAGTTATTGTGTTGTCCAAGAGCACAATACCTTGCATTGTACTGTATAATAGTTTGGTCTTTAATCCTGAACAGTTTTATTTATAGAATTCAAAAAGTGCAATTGATCGTGAAAAACTACTAAGTAACACGATCTTCTTGAAGGCCTAAGTATATGTAATGCTTCAGTATTATATTTGAATAAAACTATGTAATGTCATGTTTATAGTTGTAGGTTATTGTAACACCATAATTATACTGGGATGTGGAGGGATGTTCAGTAACAAAATAAAATGAAAAATATAATGTTGATTTCTTATGATTTGAATCCTAACTGTTCGCTCTGTGTGTGTATTTTCTTCAGGAACTTATGATTTTACAGAAGAATTTTGTTAATGCAGATGATTTGAAATAAATCAGAAATTGCATCCGTAAAAATTGATGAACAAAAAACTTGCCTTACTAAACGAACTTACTAAAAAAACAATTCGGTATTCTTGTTTATGCAGTTTCACTACATGATTTCACGCACCTTAACTTTTCAGTTTTGTTAATAAATTAACAGAGTTTGTTTATCCCAGTTTTATGTGGTCAGTAAAAATGTTTAAGCTTTTGTATTTGTTTATACAGGTATAAAAATTTGTCTAGACCCATAGGATCTGGATTAAAGAGACTTGACAGTGTTTATGTATATGTGGTACAGTACCCAAAAACATTTTGTATCCTTGTTCCATTCACAAAAACAGATTTTGCTACAATGTTTGTGTTTCACCACCGCGTTGTTAGTTAGTGTCCTCTGCTATATCTTTACAGCCAAAGATAATGTGTATTGTAGTTGCCTGCCTAATACAGTTATAAAACTTGCTGTTTATTTAAATTTACTTAAGTAGCATTTATTTAAGTAACATCTATCTCGCTCAAACATTTCCTTTGAAGACAACTTTCATTCAAAGTCAGCAATCTCGTATTACTAATCCTGTTCTTTGGTCTATCTGTTGACTATACTGAGAGCTTTTGACTGATCGATATTTCAAGAGCTTATGACAATTCATTTATTTGCATGAGTCTGAACAGTTTCGAATAAACTTCATTTACTGCTAGAGATATAATTGAAAATTATATAAAAAACTTTTAAAGTTACAAGGGAAACCTCACTTTACAATTTTTAAATAAACAGGTTTCTTTAAGGCACTTGAAGAAAGAATAACATTGACAAAATTGCATTAAATAATAATTTATACAAAGTTGTCAAAAAATAACCTTTGTGAAATTCATTTGGACAGTATTGTCTTGCTTGGTATCTCAATGGGAACCTTACAAATTAAGGTTTTGGATAAAAGAATAAATCACGTCTCACTTGAAAGCAACATTCATGGGGTAATTTTGGAAGGTATTACACCAGTTTTCAAGCTACAATATTTTCTATCTTATCTGACACAATATTATACATATTAACATTAGTTGTTACACTGATATACATAATCTAATCTTATCTGACATTCAAGCAGCTCTCAAAACATCTTGGGAACTAAAATAAAAGTATTGCCAAATAAGGATCATTATTTTATACTAATGTATGTGGGATTTCAGCTTGTGGATTGCATCAGAAATGTCAACAAGGGTCAGGGAAAAGAAATTTTCAAAAATCTCCAATGGTAACAAGGTTTTTTGGGTTATATTATAGCAGGAAGTGCTAAATCCAGTAGAATATAATTATATTTATTAATGAATGGTATGGGAAGTTTATTAATAACAGAAAACCATAGTTTAGCTGCCAATAGTAAAGTAATGTTTAGATCAAACAGTAAACTAATGAAAATCTATCTATCTATAATTCGGTCTACAACGTTCTCGCCGTCTTCCGATCTCAAACCTCCACCGATCGCGGTCCCACCACAGGTCTTCTGATAGATCCCTTTTTTTTATTTCCTTTTCGACTCCCTCTCTCCAGCTCAGTCTCGGCCTTCCTCGTTTTCTTCTTCCAGGTGTTCACCATTGCATGATTTTTTTTGGGAATTCGCTCATCTGGCATTCTTTGTACATGCCCGTACCAAACCAGTTGTTTTGTTCTTATATCTTCTACAATTGTATGCCTTACGTCCATTATCCTCCGTATACTTTCATTACTAATGAAAATAGTTCTAATAAACAAAAGGCTTTTTGTAACTATAAAACAATCACATAGAGGGTTACATTTCGAGCTGCTTTATGATATGGTACATGGAATCTTTTATCATTTTGTCTTCAGCACTACAGTAAAAACATCAATAATTGGTAGTTTATTTTAATTGGTGTAGGATTACTTTTGTATTAGTAAAATGGATGTAAGTAGATTTCAACTAATTGATTTTTATTCTCCATGATTAGCTCCTTCTATTAACTTCTCTTTTTCTAGTCTCTAGTGTCTGTTCAACATTTTTATCACTTACCAAAACAGCAGTTGTCTTATGTTGTCATTAGCAAATTCTCAGTCTGAGATATATCTCTTGTGTGCAACAAAATACTATTATCTACCCTGGGATTATTTTAATCCCAAATAAGTAAATGTTTAATCTTTTTTTTTTGGTGTTTAACGTCCGACTATTGTGCACACTTGGGCTAATGCAGACGATGGGATGATTTAGCATATGAAAATGCCAAGCCCTTGCCAGGAATCGAACCCGGGACCTTGGGGTGAAAGCCTAGTATGCTATTCACTAGACCACCGAGGCGGCGTTTAATCTTTATTAGTTTAACATAAAAATAACTGTAAAAAAAAATACTGTCATAGGATGGTAAACGAAAGTGAAAAATTAAACTAATATGGGTAGATCTTTATATTTGTTTTATTAAATTAGTTATTTTAATTTAATCAGTATAAAATAATGTTATTTCTTCTTCTTTTTGTTTCACCCTCTTTGGGGTACGCTGAATCAATCATTTCTTGCGCACTGTACTTTTCTTTGTTCCCAGTAGCTCTTCATTCTTTCCGATCTTCTTTTCCTCTCCTCTTCCGAAATGACAGGTTTAGGTCTTATTTTGGTTTTATCTTGGAATCTTATTCTTTCGTCCTTGGTACTTATCTTAGCAGTTTGGTCAAGCAGTGAATTTTCTGTAATTTTTAATTCTATTAGGTCTTTTTCAATTTCTTTAAACCAGTTCGATTTTGTTTTACGATTATGGAAAAAATCAAACACTTGCTTCATTAATCTATTAGAATTCGTTCTAAGAAGATGGCCGTAAAAATTTATTCTCTTTTTTCTCATAGTATCTGACAGTTTTTCAATTTTCTTGTAGAGAGCTTCATTTCTTATATATACTACCTTATTATCCTGAAATTTTGTTCCTATAATTTTTCTTAAGATTTTCCTTCCCGTTATTTCAAGCTTCTATCTGGCCTGTGCGATTCATGGTTAATGTTTCTGCTGCGTACAGTGCTTCCGGCTTGATCACTGTTTTATAATGTTTAATTTTGGACCCCTATAAAAGGGATTTCTTATTGTATGTTTCTTTCGTCAATTGGAAGGCCAATTCAAGTTTGTTTTTCCTGGATTCCATTGCCTTGCCCTCATCTGCATTCCAACTAATCCATTCACCAAGATATTTGAACTCTTTTACAATTTCTATTTTCTGTTCTTGGATTTTAAGGTATTTATTTGGGTATTTGTTGTTTGTCATGATTTTGGTCTTTTCAAACGATATGTTTAGACCTATTTTAGCTGCTTGTTTCTTCAATTCAAGAATCTGCTCCCTTGCTTCCTCCATTGTTTCAGCAAACAAGGCCATATCATCTGCAAATGCAATACAGCTAATTCTGAGATTCTTCTTTTTGTAACCCAATCCTATTCCACTTTTTATATTTTTCTTCCATTCCCTGACTACTTTCTCAAGTGCACAATTAAAACAATAAAGGGGAGAGCTCATCCCCCTGCCTGACTCCCGTGTTTACTTCAAATGAATTCGATAGTTCAATAATGTTATTTTATTATTGAAATCTATAAACATCTTTTTTCATAATTTAAAACATTAACATTTTACAATATATCCAACTGTTAATTCTCGAACAATTGGGATGGCTGGGTTGGGCATGTAGTAAAATGGTGTACACTAATAATTTAAATATTTATTAATGATTTATTTGTAAACAATATATATATGAAGTGTAGCTTTTAAATAATGGGGATGATGCTGTAAAACATGTTATTTTGATTTCATACATATTTACTTATTATCACCTTCAATATAAACCCCTCCTCTTTCCCTACAACACTCCAAGTGAATTGTTTAAAACAGTGCTGGAAGCCTTCTTCTGTCAACTCCTTCAGGAAGTGCTGCTTTCTTTTTCACAGCATCAACAGACTCAAATCTTTTTCCTTTTAATCCATATTTCACCTTAGAAAACAGAAATTGCACAACGCAAGATCCAGTGAATAAGGCTGAGGGTTTAACACTGGGATACTGTACTTGACTAGAAACCTCTTGACAGACAGTGCAGAATGAGCCGGTGCATTGTCTTGTTGGAGAACCCATGACTTGTCCTTCCACAATTCTGGTCGTTTTTACCTTATTCTTTCATGGAGTTCAGGAATAACATGAAGGTAGTAATGTTGATTACCAGATAGGATAAACTTACAAATTTTTTCAATATTGTCTTCCATTTTTGATGTGGAAAGGCAACCCAGGTCATCTATCATCTTCTTGGCCATCTTGAAAACCACTTGAAGACTATGGCTATTGTGATTAGGTTACAGAAGTGAAGTGCACTGCAATTGAAAGAGAAGGCTTTAGATAATCAGCTGGCATTTGGCAAATGCACACTTCTGTAGCAGCATCACTCTTGTTATTTAATAGCTTCACCTTGTGTGTGTGTATATATATATACATATATATATATATATATATATATATATATACACACACACAAATATGGTTAATTCCCACTGGTTAATTATATTTTAATAATATCTGCTGTGTTTGGATCCGAGTTAGCCTGCATGTCGTCACAGCTGATGTATGATGTTTTTATTGTTTATTTACATCCGTATGATATCATGTTTTCAGTAGTTTTATTGAAAAAAATCTGGTTGTTTGTTTGGAAATTATGAATTGTAGCAAATTATATTGCAAACATTTAAACAGACAGCTGACAGTAGTTGATCTGTCAAACTGGTGTGCACGCATCTCTTGTTATTGTTAGGTACAACACTAAAATATTATCTCAATTTTTTTGAAGCACAGCAAAATTTGTGAAGGCTTATATTTTATACCAGTCCAAAATAATAAAGTTTTTGTGTATGTATTTACTTTATTACTTAACAAAGCACTTTTCTTTTAATTATAAAACCTCAAAAATCATCACTTCATATCCAATTTTTTATTAAGTTCTTTGACGGAAGAAATGGCATGGTATCTCTGGCAAGTCTTGTAATGATGTCTGGATTTTTATATAGGTATTCTCATTCTTATAAATATACAGTTCAGAGCAGAAAGGTACATATGACTCTCTTAGTAGTAATATAAAGAGTCAGTATATATATATATATATATACACGAGGTACATCCAGAAAGTAAGTTCCGTTTCAATTTCTCTATGCTGCAGTGCTGCGATCGTAATTCGGCACTTGCGCGGTAGACGCTCTGTATCAAGGAGAAGAAACGTACGCCATTTTGACATCGCTGTCAGCCATATACGCTTTGTTGTGCTTGTTTACAATGTCGGTGTTGATTGAAAATCCCACCGCTTGTGAAATCAGATCTGTGATTTGTTTTCTGAATGCTAGGAAAGTGAAACCAATTGAAATTTATCAGCAAATTTGTGAAGTTTATGGACAAAATGCGATGAGTGATTCAATGGTGAGAAGATGGGTCTGACAGTTCAATGAAGGACGTAGTGAAGTGCACAATGAAGAACGAAGTGGGCGTCCATCTTTGGTTACAGAAGAACTGGTTCACGCGATTGATGACAAGAATTAGGATAACCGCAAGTTTACAATTAGTGCTCTCGCTATGGAATTTCCCCAAATCTCACGATCATTAATTCATGAAATTGTTACCGAAAAACTGAAATTTCGTAAACTTTGCTCACGTTGGGTACCAAAGATTCTTACTGAGCAACACAAAACAAACCGGATGGGTAGTGCACTTCAGTTTTTGACCCGTTATGATGAAGGCGGCGAAGAATTTCTGACACAGATAGTCACAGGAGATGAAACTTGGGTTTCTTACGACACCCCTGAAAGTAAGCGGCAATCAATAGAATGGAGGCACACTTCATCCCCAGCAAAGGTTAAGCCGAAACAAATCTTGACACCTCGAAAAATGATGTGCACAGTGTTCTGGGACTGGAAAGCCATCTTACTCATTGATTTCTTACTGCGTGGTCAAATAATCAAAGCAGATGTTTATTTTGAGACACTTAGGAAATTGCGATGTGCAATACAGAATAAGCGCCGTGGATTGCTGTCAAAAGGTGTTGTTTTTCTTCACGACAATGCACAACCACACACTGCAAATGTGACGAAAAACCTCCTACAGGGATTTGGCTGGAACGTGTTTGACCATCCTCCGTACTGCCCTGACCTCGCTCCTAGCAACTTTCATCTGTTCTTACATCTCAAGTCTTTCCTTGGCGGTCAACACTTCAACAATGACAAAGAGCTGAAAGAAAATGTTTCCAACTGGTTGAAGACACAGGCGGCAAACTTCTGTGAAGAAGGTATACAAAAACTTGTGCCACGCTATGACAAATGCCTGCAAAATTTCGGCAGTTATGTGGAAAAGTAGTTTAAGAGTTGTAGAATTTTGTGCAATACATAATTTTTCTGTATCTGTATACAATTTAATTTTATTACCAAACGGAACTTACTTTCTGGACGTACCTTATGTGTGTATATATATATATATATACACACACACACACACAAAACATCCACAATCTTAACCATAAAATTGTAGTTTTTTTTAGACTATTACTTTTAATTATTTTTTCTAAATGGAATGTGTAACAACAACAATTAGGTACATTTTATAGTACGTTACTTGTTTAAATTGTAAGGATGTTTTTCAGAAGTAAGATTTACTCCTTACTACTAAAATTATTTATTCAGGAAAATGTACGATTGTAAAAATTATACAAAAATAATTAAGTATCTAAAGAATAAGATATTTTATTTGGAATAAACACTAAAGTGAAATAACACAGAACTTAAATTTTATAATTGAAATATATTCATTTTTAGAATTAAAATGTCAATGAAGGTAAATACTGTTCAATGTGAACAATATGAAAATACAAGATTTTTATTAAGAAATTATTTTATAGGGCACACAACACTTGTTATATTAATGAATAATTCAGATAAGCATGGGTGTCCTATACCAACAAATTTAATATTTTACGATTCACAAACCCAATTTTTTTTGTAACTTCTTTAATGATGTATAACCTAAAATAATCTTCATATTACTTCCATTCATATGGAATCAATCATGCAGTGGCCCTATGAATAAATTATAACACAGTATAAAAGTTACTGTATATAAAAATAATTTGGGTGAAAGATAAAAATTTATTATAAATTTTATTCTCCTTATGTACTATGTTATATACTCCTAACTATGGAGTAGATTGGTTAAAAATCCTTTATTACACTTAAAAGTATATATATTATTAATTTTAAATCACAGGTACTTTATATAAACTTTTAAGAGGATAATTAATATTGTTAGCTATCAAATTTTCTGAGTTTAGATAATCAGCTAAACTTGATAACGTGACATGTTTTCTCATCATTATGTAATATATGAAACAAATACACCATCAAAGAAACACTTTTAGAAGACTAAAATCTAATTTTGTTTGTCTACATTTGTGTTTATTTGTGCTTAAATGTAAAACAAGATCTTCTTATCATTAAAGAAAACAAAAAATAATAACAATAAATGATTAATAATTGAAGTGCTTTTTCTATAGAAATCTATTTTTATCAGTAGATTATTTTTTTAAATTATACTTTGGATTCATTAATATAAAATCATTTCAATATCAACATCATCAGGTGGGACCTGTTCTCAGTATTGGGCAACTAGCTGTAATAAAATCAATAATGGTGAGTGAAAGTTCACAATTAACTAAAATAATAATAATAATATTTTATTTTATTTTTCACATATAAATCTTTACAAAATTTATGCACCAACTTAAGAAATTACCCTCCATTGATTTGCTAGTTATTTGTTGGCTGGAAATAAATACAGTACAATAACATTTAAAAATATGAACCCACTTTTTATTAAAATATATAAATGTATGTTACTTAAAGATTTTCTTTTTAAGACAACAATTTTTTAAATAATATATTTTATTTACTCTGATATAACTTTCTTTAATTTCAAATTTGCTATATTTGCTTGCTCTTTCATCAGCCATCATCTTATTAACATCTGTTATTAATCAGCCACTATTTCCAAATTATACTGAATGCAGCATTGCCTTCAGGAAACTGTTCTGTAACCACTTTTAACACTATTACGATAATGCAACACATTTTTAAAATTAATTATAAAACTGCATTTTTACCTTGTTTCACATAGCTCAAAGTGACCGTTATAGCCTGTGTTGTGTGTCGTGTGCTGTGTGTGTGTGTGTGTGAGCTGTACTACCCCAGTGAGCTGGTGTGTGTGTGTGTGTGTGTGTGTGTGTGTGTGTGTGTGTGTGTTTTAGGCGATATTCACAGGAAAACTTAAAAGGATAAAATCATATCTAAAGTAGATAAATCCTATAAATAGGTACTATTGAAATTTAACAAATTGGTCAAACGAATTAATTAATTAAAGCTTTAAACAATAAAAAACCCTACAGTTTTTTTTCTTAACAATACTTAGGGATCACCATTAACAGTAAAGCAACGGGAGAAACTGCAGCTAGAACTAAGAAAACCTTAAGGTGCAATTCAGAGACGCAGTTGATTGACTGGTGCTTCAACCACATTGACCACCAAGTCCCCCAGATTACTATTCAAATCAGTATGTGCCACAGGAAAATAATATGAATGAAATGGTGTTTACAAAATCAGAATCAGACAATAGGATCAAGAGATATAGAAAATCAAAGAGTGCAATGAAAATAAAATCAATTTGAACCTTATGACTAGCTGCTTGACCTGCAAGAAGCCTACAAACATGTCATTTCTGCTCACCCAGAAAACACCCTTGCAGATCCCTTGCTGATCATTTCTCAAGGTGCTGTCAAAAGGTACATTAACTTATTTTCTTTCTTCGTTAATGATAATCTTGTTTGCTTTTTGAAAAAAATATTCACTGGAAAAATGTGTAATCAGTTTTTTTCACATCTGTGCTTAGGGTAGTAGTATCTAAGTGAAACTTAAATGCATTTTAAGTGGGAAAGTATAGTCTCACATTATTTTTTTATAGCTGATGTAAATTTTCAATTAGAAAGTCATTTAATGTTTAAAATGTTTATTCTGGTATTTTCAATACATTTTTTTTTCAGGAATATAATTTTGTTATCATGAAATAAATTCTACCATGAACTCTAAACACTGTTATTGAACTATTTTGTTAACCCAAATTTACTTTATTTCTGATAAGATGTTAGACAAGTAAGCAAGCCAATGTTATGAAAGTCAACACAGTTTGATGGGTGACCTTCAAAACATAAACTACTTTGTACTTTGTAATTAGTAGGGATGTGGCTAGGCTAGCCAGTAACATAAATATGCCACCAGTCACTTTTGTTTTACTTTAATTCTTCCTTTTTTTATTTTCACTGGGGTCATTATGATTGATGTTTTGTCATTAAAAATAATTACCATAAATAAACTACTAATCTCTATTTTTTTTTCATTTGGGCTTATTTGTTCATGCCTTTAGTATTTTCCTTATTATTAACATTACTTTTGCCCACCTTTATTAGTTCATTGCTAATAAAAAACCGCAGATTAAAAACTACTGTTCTAAAGAATATAGATTTTTGAATGGCAGTACTTTCTGATAAGAAGGAATTCTGATAAGTAGGGGATCTCATAAATTGTAGTGTTTATTTTAGAGCTCAGTTTTTGAGGTGGCTAAGACACCAGTTGTAGCAGTTACTCTTCTCTTTCCATTAACTAATCCCTTAACTTGCATCCCTCGCCCTCGTTAGTCTAATTGGCATAAAGTACGAATGTTTTTTAAAATTATTTTGACTTTTCATTTTACTTTTGTTTGTTTCAGAAATTCATAAACTTACTGCTCATACTAACTGTAACATTAGTAAAATGCAATGCTTCCAATATATTGGCAGTACTTCCTCTGCCTATTCCAAGTCATCAGATGTATTTCAAACCTATACTAAGAGAATTGGCCAACAGAGAGCATAATTTAACAGTTATCACGATGAGCCCAGAAGACAACGCCAACTACAAACAGATCATAATAGACCGAACACAATTTGATAAAGTTAAAGGTACAATAAGAAATAATACAGCAGTTTCCAAACTTTGTTAACATGTAACCCTCCATCAAGTGTTAGCAATTTTTTTGTGTTCTAGTAATTACAGCAAGCTCAACTAAAAATATTAAGATTTATGACTTAGTTGTTCAGTTTTAGGAATAAGTCACTATACACACAAAGTTTATTCCTATATTTATTCTTCAAGAGAACCAAACTAGAAAAAGATCATCAAATAAGTTGTGAATGCATCTTAGCTCTTTTAATCCTATTTTTTATATATCTGGATATTCATTTTTAACTTTGATCAAGAAAGATTTTAAGCATGATTCTTTAAAATTAAGCTGACCTAGTAAACTTATTCCTGGCCTACACTTTTCTTGAAACAAATACTTTCTATGGTACACATATATAGCATATGCTTTTTTTTTTTTTTTTTTTTTTTTTGAGAGTAATGAAATATTTACTTTTGATATTTAAAGCATTTGCTTTTTAAAATATTTGAGTAATGAATACATATGCTAAACTATTTAAACAAGGGATGAATATATACTGAGAACTACATCATTTTGATTTACTTAACCTGTACTACAGTTTTCGAATGTGAGCACTGCAGCATTAGAATTAAAGAGACATTAAAATTTTTGTTAATGAAGAAAAATTGACAAGAAATAAAAATATGGTCAGGTTAAACAGTTTTTAAAGTATTTGTCTACAGCAGCTAAATGGGAAAAGGTTTCAAACCAATTTTTATTTAAAAATCAAAATTGCTATTTAAAAATGGAATTGACATTACTTATCTGAGGTTACAGGTAACACAGTAAGGTGCTCCTTGTTGTTGTTGATGTGCCATCATCTACTTCAAATTCTTAAGTTTCTTCAAAATATTTCTCAAATAAGCTGCTTTCAAAATTCAAAAGTTCTAAAACAAATATTACTTATTTATTTCTTGTTGCCATGTTCTTTCATAAAAATATTCTAAATTTATTCCTTAGCTTAAACAATCTGGAGAGGACCTTTTCTCTTGAAACCACCTAGATGAATATGATTGCTACTCATTTTGCTACATTTTGTTTTAAAAAATCAAGATTTGTTTAGGTCTTCATTTTATGTAATAAACCAGTTTTACCGCAACATCCAATAATTTTTTAGGCTTTCATACAACCGATTGACTGTAAGAGTCTCTTGATCAAGACTGTTATAAGTCCACTACACTTATGATATATCTGCTTTAACTTTAGCAATTCAATCTATGCGTAGATGCTAGGTTGCCAACACCATCGGTTGTCAAACCAACACATTTTAATCAGTCAAACTTATTGTTTTTTATGAAATTCTCCAGGCATTTAAAAATCTCCTTTATAATTGTTTTGAATTCCATGAATTATAAAGATTGCATCAATTACTTGTTGTCATGCCATTGTGAACTAGACTAGTGTAATAGGGGAAGGGTGTGGTCATTGAAATATCACACTGGCTAAGTTTAGGTTTTATAAGTAACAGTGACTGTTGTTCTTGCAGCCAACCAAAATAAAATCCAACCTGTGGGTCACGAATCACTGCTATAATAACTCAACAAAATTATAAACCGTTAAGCTTGAAGACTAAAAAGATGAATATCAAAGCATTTTTGTTCCAAAAGTTACAGTAGACCAAAGCTCCCAGCTTCACTGCAGTTTGTTTAATTTTGACAAAAATATCACACACAAAATTCTGTGTACGTCATCATACCTCATCATTTGATAAACAAGTGATATATTGTCTGAACGGCAACAGCTCAGCTGAATGTATGGTTCATGAACAGGTAGCATCCTAAGGCTGAACCAACTAAGGCTGAACTAGAGTGAGTCCAATACACAATGGTAGTATTGTGTTGATAATTTTAAGAGAAAAAACCTGCACTATTGTCAGAATTATTGTTATCAGTGTGCATGGGATTAAAGAATTTTCTATCTAGGGCAGACAATAAACAATTTTTACACTCTAGAAATTGTCTACACTCTGGCCAGCTTTGTGATGAAATAAGTCCTTCAACTAAAGCCTCCCATTATTTTTATGATTATGTATATTTAGGCCTATACATATTCAAATGTTTTACATATTTTGAACAACGCAAGCAATAAACAATTTTGGTTTGTAAATGGCTGTTAAAAAAGTCAACTTCACGATTAAGCCCTATTATTATTACACTATTTAATATGTACTTTTTAAATAATGGACAAATAATTGAACTGAATTTATAAAGCAACAATTTTTTATAATAAAGTAACAAATGAAGAATCAAAGTAAGAAAATAAGACCCAACTCTCCTTAACAATACAAACTGACATTATTACATTTTGAATTTGTATTTTAGCAGAATATAAATTACAAGGCATTAATAAATGAGGTGTATAAATTATATTTTCTATTTTAAAATGTATATCTCCTAGTGTAAAAATATATTTTATAGTATAGGATAAAATTAGTAATTCTATTTTCCCCTTTTTTCAGAAAAAGTGAATTTCTTTAATATGCGAAAATACTTTTGGTACGTTTTTGCATCTCAACTATCAGAATTTGGAGAGATATCTGGCCATTCTACATTTCAATCGCCTGAAGTTCAGAAAATTATACATTCTTCTGATATGCATTTTGATCTAGTCATCGTTGAATCAACATTTCTACAAGAGGCATATGTAGTGTTTGGGCATAAGTTTGGGGCACCTACTGTAGAATTACATTCATTGTGTACAAGTTTCTGGGCCAATCATCTGATGAGCAATCCGTACACATTGTCATACATTGCTGATTTCAGAACTAGTTCGTCCAATAAGATGAATTTCGTGGAAAGATTATACAATACTGTTCTTGGCCTTTCTTCTGTATTATTGTTTCGTTACTACTTTTTACCAAAACAACAAGCATTTGTGGATCAGTATTTGAACTACACAGGTTGGGAAACACGACCATCATTAATAGAACAACTGTCTAACACTTCTCTGGCCATAGTGAATACACATGTAGCACTGCATTATGCTCAACCAAATATACCTAACATTATTTATGCGCCTGGTGTTCAGATTAGGACACCTAAGAAATTACCTCAGGTATGCAATGAAGAAAAATTTACTTTATATTTATAATCTGTTATTTGTTTTATGAAATGTTAGTTTGAACATACAAAAAATTAATATATGTATGACTGTATTCATTTAGACATAACTCTTAGTTCATGCAGACTTTAGGTCCTAACCAACTGGTTATTCAGAAATAGACTTATTTTCATGAAATATTATTGTAGAAATTCATCTTTTAAATGTGGTAAATAAGAGAGAACTATTTCCTACTATTTGATTGGCCAAAAAAATAAATTTCATACTCTTCTAAATTTGAATAACATGCCCATACTTATAATATGACGTAAACACAATTCTATTATAATAAATGTGTCATTAGATATGGTCTAATTAATGCAAAATAAAATTACGGTTTTATCATTTATTTTAATTATGTCAAATTCGCTTTCAAATGTTAACTTTGTGAACGCTACTGCAAGCCAACTATCAGAAATAATTAAAAGGACCTTGAGTATGCTTTGAGTGCAGTAAAAGAACTCATCGACATGTTCATGAATAGATTTTTCTTTAAAAACTTGCATTAAGATAATTAATTTTCAACTTGACTCTGTATGGACAGAGCTAGTACTGAAAAGTTTAATAATCAGAATAATAAGGTTAACTATAATTTGGCACTTTATCATTGTTCATTGTGCTGCACCTTTTAAATGGAATTATTTAAAATTTGGTGAAAATGTTTACAGTACCTTATATGTGTAACTAAAAAAATAACTATTGTTTAATTTGTTTATGAGTAGCATTTAAGCACTTTGACCTTAGACTATTTGTCCTTGGTTTTACTTATAATGTGACAAAATGTAATGAATTAGAACTGTGCAAAACTTGTGATTCAATGGTTAATGTTTTTATTTGGATATTCTTGGGACAACAAAAATCATAATTTTCAATCTATCACTTTACACATTAATAGACTTTCTTAAATAATTTCCTGTTCAACTAGAGTTATCTCATTCTCCATCTATTATCTCTTACCTATAAAATTATTATTTTACAGGATTTGCAAAACTTCTTTGACAGTGCCACAGAAGGTGTTATTTTATTTAGTTTGGGCAGTAATTTGAACAGTTCCATGATGCCTGAGGAGATACAACAAGCCTTTATCTCTGCTTTTGCAAAACTGCCTCAAAAGGTTCTGTGGAAGTGGGAAAAAAATTCCTTGCCCAACCAGTCTAATAATGTGAAACTGTCAAAATGGTGTCCACAAACAGATATTTTAGGTAAGGTTTGTTGTCAATAACATTTGTGGTTTACTAATAAAACGACTTATACCTTCAGTAAATTTCAATAATGATAATATTAATATGTGATGTTTAAAAAAAAAAAAAAAACACTCTCATAAGATACAAAAGTTCTTTTAATTAATTTGTTGTTGTTTATAACTGTTGTTGTTGTTGTTGTTGTTGTTGTTTAATTATTTGTAAAAATTGTTACAAAAATATTAATGAATGAAAAATGTATTAACATATAAACTAATAATAATAATAATAATTATTATTATTATTATATGATAATAATAACAAGTAATATGGAAAAAATTTAAAGTCAATTCCTACTTAGGTCGACAATTTATTCCTAAATTTATATCCTGCTAAATATCTTATATAAGAGAATTTTTTTCTCCCAGTAAAACTAAAATTAATTAATTAAATTTAATTAATGAGTTAATACTTGAAAAAACTGTATTAATAACGTGTCATTCACTACAAGTTAAAAAAGAAAATGTATTTGAACTTAAGTGGATGAATAAAAAGTATTTTATTAATGACTGAAAATTTGAACAAGACATACAAATATATATAGGGAAGTGTGAACTAATAGTAGGAATTGAAATAAGATTAAAAAAACCTTTCATTTATGAAGCAAACAATATGGAAATGAAAGTCAAGACAACAGGTTTCATTTTTGTTATTTCAATGAATATTTAAAATGCATATTAATGCTAACTAAAATTTATATGGTTAAATAAGATTTAAAAAAACAAAATATACAGAAGTTAAGATTTTTTATGATTTTGAATAACTGTTCTTTTGAAACAGATTACTAACCTTTGCTGAATAACATACTAAGGTATTACTAGAATAAATTTTTGTTCAAACTTTTATTTTTGAATTCCAAAATGTTTTTTAGCTTATGCCATTCAGCGTGATAGGAATAGTTTTTCTATCTTTCGAGTAAGTCAGCTGTTGCCAAAATGATTTGTATTTAAAATAAATGGTACTTTAATAGTATAAATAGAAATTTATAATGTACAAATGTCTGGTCAAAGTTGTAAGATACTGTATGTTTCTTTTCTTTAGTGTATAGCTTTACTTATGTGTTTCAGCACATCCAAATACAAAAGCTTTCATTTCTCATGGAGGCATCCTCAGCATAACAGAATCAGTTTATCATGGTGTACCAATGGTAGTCATACCGTTATTCCTTGACCAATTTAAAAATAGTATGCAAGCAAAATCGGCAGGATTTGGAGTGATTTTGAATTTTGATAACATAACAGAAAAATCTATTGAATGCTCAGTAAGAGAGGTTGTGAAACCTAGGTAAGTACAGAATGTAATAGAAATTTGTAAAATTGTTAATTACAGTATAACAATTTTATTTAATTTTAAAAATAATAAACTTTATTAATACCATAAAATCAATGGAAAGAAACAATGCAAATTTAGATTTACATATACGCAAAAATAATTCAATACAATTCCATAATGTATTTTAATAGATAGTTTAATAGAAATGAATAGAAATATAAAATGTCATACATTTATGTTAAGGTTTATTAATGAATAGGATATTCAAAATAGTATACACATTATAGAAGATATATTAAAAAATATATAAATAACACAATTCTGAAATTTTAAATACTTATGAATACCTAAAGTTCATTTAATAATGTTTAAAATATCGTCCAACAGCAGCACAAAACACTGTTAATGAAATTTATTTCACTCAATCAAGCTTAGAGTATTTGTTATTACTACTGTTGCAGCAGTCATGACCCAATTTCTTGTTCATTAAAATTGTTTTTCTTAATAGTGTTATTTATGAATGATTTGTTTAATGTATTTACACAAAAAGACACACCGAAGTATTGTTTGAGACAGGTAACTTAAATGATGCATTGGTTTTGAAGGGCTGCATTGGAAAGCAGCTTCGCTTCTTGCAACATTATCTTTGGACACACAAGGTCTTCCAGGACTTTTCTTCAATATAAACAATCCATATTTTGAACTTTCTATATCATCTATAATTTGGTGTTCTTGCTTTGTTTCACTTATTATTATGATTTTTAAGTTTTTTTATTTGTCATTGACCAAGTGATTTTTGTTTTTGTTATATTACCTTTTGATTTCTTATTAAATGCATTTTGGGAACCTTGAAATAATTTAAAAAGAATTATTCCTAAACTTTCAGCTATCAAGCAGCAGCAAAGAGACAGTCAGCCATATTGCGTGACAACCAAATGTCTCCACTTGACACAGCAATTTATTGGATTGAATATGTAATTCGCCACAAGGGTGCACCTCATTTACGAACAGCTGCAGCGAATCTATCATGGTACCAATACTTTCTCATAGATGTCATTGGTTTTATAATAGGAGCTTTTTTGTTAATATTGATAATAATATTTTTAGTACTAAGAACTATTATCAGATTTTTTTATTTTAGAAGATCGAAAGCAAGAGCTGTTAAATTTACTAAGAAGAACAATTAGTTAAAAATAAATTAAATGTGTTTCTAAATAGGAGAGTTATTGAACACAATTTTCCAATATAGTCATAGAAAAGTACATGTAGAATTTATAAGAATAAATATTTATTTGTTTATTTTTTTTACAATGATTTTTTAAGGATTTTTATGATTTCTATTACAATATTTTTATGTAATAAAAAAAATATAGTAATCTATGATATTTGTTTAAGTTTTTAGATCCTGAATATTATTTTTTATTTTATACTTGCTTTTTTTCCTATAAATTATAAGTAACAAATAAAATTTGATTGCTCAATAAATAAATAAAAAATTTTATAAATAAAAAAATACAATTTAAAATACACAAAAATTTATTATTTACATCTTTGTTATTTATATAATTTTACAAATAAGAATTTAAAATAAAATAAAAAAAATAATTTATTATAATTTACAATTGTTCAAATTTATGAAACCTCAAAATTAGCTGTTTTGTTACTAAATTATTTAAAAAAATATGTTTTTGGACTTTTTATTAATATATGTGCTCAAGGTTTTTTAAAAATAATATTTACATTTTTTATGCATACAAATTATTTTATGTGTATTGTAATAATTATATTTGAAATTAAAAATGTACATAATGTTAATAATAATATCCATTATTTGTAATACTCCTTTTAAAAATATATCAATAAGAAAATATTTTTACTGCAACTGTCACGTTTAAGGAATCACATTTTTTCTTATAATTTTGATATTTTTCTGTAAGAAAAATCTTAAAATAAAATACAATTCATAATTAAATGCTACTCTAATTAGATTTAATCAGTTATCTTGCCCTGACCCTGAGTCTTACAACTTTACAACCAGTTTCAGCTGAACTTCTGCATCCGTCTCTGTTTAGTTGTTTCTGGTGCACATAACTGGTGCAGTCTCTATTAGCAATGGTAAGGTATTGAGTAACAATATGTTGCTATAAATTATATTATCTTTTTGTTAAAATTAAATAATAAAACACTATAGGCAACATGTTTGCATGTTTCAAATTAAATTAAATTTCTATCATATACTAAACTTGTATATACTGTGATAACTATATTTAGTGTGATTTCAATATAACAGAACTAAACAAATATTATTTACGTTAATTATACACATTTGTTATACAACATTAGTTGTTATCACCCTACTGTTTTATGTGTGTATGTTTTGTTAATTGCATGTACCATTTATTATAGACGTACATATTCAATGTATGTATTTATCAAAATGTGTGTGTGTGTGTGTGTGTGTGTGTGTGTGTGTGTGTGTGTGTGTGTGTGTGTGTGTGTGTGTGTAATCATTATTTGTTTAGCCATTAGGTAAAATCACACTTCTAGAGTAAATATTTCTTGTACTATTATTAATTTAGTACTATTTTATATGAACCTAGCTCAAATTTAAAAGCACTTGCTACTATATAAATATAAAGAATTGTAGAAGTGTAAAAGATTAAAAATTTTAAAAGAATGTGATTATATATTATATTTAAAAGAATAATATATATATATATATATATATATATATATATATTTGTAAAACACTTTTCAACATTTTATTAAGGTCAAATTTAAACAGCTATAAAACTCATGCTACGTACCTGTACTAATTTCATTGAAAATGTTTTCCTTTCATGCGAAATTTCAATCGATCAGTCTAGTGTGAATTATATGATACAGTAAAAGTTAAAACCTTTAGCTGAATTTCACCTAACAATCCTTGAACTTAGATAAGCATTATTTACAATTTTGTTATCTTTTTTCTTCTGTCTACTAAATTTGATAATGGTAAAGACTTTGCTATGTGTATTTAGAACAACAAATGGCAGATAAAATGTCCATAAGCTGTATATTTTGTACAGTATTGCAGTGTCTTGCAGCTTGTTATAATCACAATGTAAATTAAGTAAATACAGTTATTTTCATAAATGTTACTAATAAATAAATAAATAAACTTAATAATACTAAATAATAATAAATAAAAATAAATAAATAATAATAATGTTAATAATAAATAAATAAATTAATTAAATAAACTATATAAATATATATATATAGTTTCAACTCATTCTTGTGAACTTGTTTTCTTTTATAACTACATAGCATGTTTCTGTAGTGTGCAGGCATACTTTTGGAGATGTTTATTTAAGTAATAAAAAGAAAAAAGTTCTTATACGAGGGCTATTCAGAAAGTAGATTACGTTTTTGGATAAAAAAAAAACTAAGTACAGGAAAAAAATTTTATTATATACATTTGAAAGAGGAACTAAAATACTATTTTTCGACATAATCGCCAAACAAATTTAGACATTTGTCATATCGGTGAACTAGCTTTGAAATTCCCGTGTCGTAGAATTCCGCCGCCTGTGACACCAGCCAGTCAGTCACGCCCGCGCGGAGATCTGCTTCGTCATCGAAGCGCTGTGTTGCAAGCCAAGTCTTCATCTTCGGAATAAGTGGAAATCACTAGGTGCCAGGTCCGGACTGTAGGGTGGATGAGGAAAATCTCCCACTTGAAGGCCGTCAAGGCGTCTTTAGTTCGATTTGCCGTGTGAGGCGGGCATTGTCGTGCAAAAACAACACTTTTGCACTCAGTTTTCCTCTCCGCTTGTTCTGGATAGCTCGTCTTAAGTTTACGTAATGTTTGGCAATACCTTTTTAAGACGAGCTATCCAGAACAAGCGGAGAGGAAAACTGAGTGCAAAAGTGTTGTTTTTGCACGACAATGCCCGCCTCACACGGCAAATCGAACGAAAGACGCCTTGACGGCCTTCAAGTGGGAGATTTTCCTCATCCACCCTACAGTCCGGACCTGGCACCTAGTGATTTCCACTTATTCCCGAAGGTGAAGACTTGGCTTGCAACACAGCGCTTCGATGATTTACAGATCTCTGCGCGGGCGTGACTGACTGGCTGGCGTCACAGGCGGCGGAATTCTACGACACGGAAATTTCAAAGCTAGTTCACCGATATGACAAATGTCTAAATTTGTTTGGCGATTATGTCGAAAAATAGTATTTTAGTTCCTCTTTCAAATGTATATAATAAAATTTTTTTTCCTGTACTTAGTTTTTTTTTTATCCCAAAACGTAATCTACTTTCTGAATAGCCCTAGATATATATATATATATATATATATATATATATATATATATATATATATATATATATATATTATTTGGAAATACTTCTTTACCAGCAACAGACTCAAAGCTCAGTTTAACAAAATTGTACAATTAATATATACAGGATAACTATATGACATTGTTATTAGGTCTAACATCTAAATACTGAGCAATCATACGATTTGACACATCATTTATAGTGTCACTATCTATGAAGTATAATAAATCGGTTTTAGATTGTATTAATTCATCTCTAAATTTTCATTGTTTAAAATAGATTGTAATATTTAATATTCTTAAATATTCTTAGTAGCCTTTAATATATTTTAATATGTTTATATTCTTAGTAGCCTTTATTAATATTCTTAATAAAGGAATATTTTAATATTCTTTGTAGTCTTTATAAGTTAGTTTAAATAAAAACACATACAGTTTTTAAACAAAGCAAATTGTAAGATAAAAGACAACTATTGATACTATTCAAATATCCTCAACTTTTAGTTTTTATTAATAGTTAGGTATTAGGTATTAATAAATATTTACAGTATCATTAGTTACAATACCATAGCTGCAATATGGTATTTGTTATGAATACCATAATTTTTGTGTGTGTTTTAAGTGAATCATGAAAGCTTCTGGAAGAGGGACATCCTCCAGCTGTTCCTACTGGCCAATACTGACCGAAACACAAATAAAAATAAAATGTTTTCAATTTTTTCCATGTAATGTCATTTTCTTTTGTTACCATAGTTAATCAAAAAACATTTAATTTATGAAATTATTAATTATAAAAATAAGAAATACCTTGAATACATGATTAGTTCATCATTATTTAATATACATTTTGTTTTATAAAACATCATGTCATGTAAGGTAATAGATTTGTGTTCAACATTTTTCATAAAAAACGTAAGTTAGATTTTTAAAAAATTCAAAATTTATTTCAATACTTTTTAATAAATATAAAGTAATAAATACAGGAATTTTGGCAATAAAATAAAACTATACAAAGAAAATTATACATATTGAAGAGTTAAAAAAAGAGTCAAAATTGTGTTATAAATTCACAGTTTATTAATTAATTAGTAAAAATAAGACAAAAGCATGTTTTAAATTAGAAAATGTCATTCGAGTATACAGTACCTACTTAAGTACTCATTTTAATAGAAATTGTTCAATATTCAAAAAAATCACTGATAATGAAAATCTTGGCAGCATTTACTTTATTAACATAATTTGTGCTGCTTGTCTTTAAATGTATAACATATTGATTTTCTTGGTTGGTTAAACAATGAGTTCCCTAGTAGCATTTTCTGTTGTTCCATTGTTGGTATTTTGTTTTCACACACGGTTGGACAACTCTTAAAATTGGCACAAATGCCTACCAATTAATAACAAACCAAATCCCAACATAGGGCCAACAATTAAACATCACCAAAAACCAACAAAGAAATTCTTGGTCCAACTTACTCCCAACAGTTACCCAACTAACTTTCAGTGGTAACCCTACTAATTATCAACATATTTAAAGTATTACGTTTCTATTCAATTGATTAGTGAACTTAATAGTAATCATAACTTCTGTATACATTCGCGAACACATTTGAATACCTTGTATTATCAAATGTAGAATATTCTTACTCAAAGTAATATATAATATGTAGCCTACTTTAGCTTTTTAATTCTGTATTACAATGTACATATTATTTTGAGTAAGAATACATATTGAATTTGATAAAAAAAGGTATTCAAACGAGTTCACGAATGTAGAGAAGTTATGATTATTATTAAGTTACTAAGATTACTGTAATTACTAATAAGTCATCACGTGCGCTTGCACTTTGCAGTAAATTTTACAACATCGATAAAATACTATTATACTAACAAATAAAAGACTATTTTTAAACTTTTGGAATAATTATACCCTACTTAATTTATGAGATATTTATTTTAAAAACATATTTTTTATATTTTCTGCCAACTAAGAATTAATGTTGGGCCAACAGCAGAGGTTTTCATGAATGTAACAGTTGGCCTAGCAAACAAACAGCTCGTTGGCCCATTGAAGATAATTTGCTGGTGTATTAACTAACCATTGCCCAACTTTGCCGACAAAATCCCAACATTGGGCCAACAATGTGTGCTACTGGGGTTAACTTGAGTTAGGAGGAATTTTACAGTAGTAAATATAAGAAAGAATAATATTAGTATATAAAATGGAACTACAAAACTTTTGAAAGCTATCCAGTGTCTGATTTATAATGTTTCATAAATTACATTCAAACTTTGCTATCATTACAAAAAAAAAAAAAAAAAAATTAGAAGCAACGAGTAATAGAAACTAACAAAGTTTAAAACACTTCTTTGTAGCTTTGCCATTGAGTCTAAAAGTACAGATTTTTTAGAATTAAATAATAAATAAAAACATTTTTAGGGTATAAAATTATTACCATTCATTATTTTATTACTAATATTCAAAATACAAATCTACTATGGTTTAGGTCTGTAAAAAATTAATTTTAAAAATCTTAAATACAGTATTTTTAATTATTAAAAAAATGGCCTTTGTTGTTTTATAGGTTTATGTAATCTTCAATAACATAATATGATTTGTAATACAAAATAAATAGGTACAAATTAAATTAAAAATTTTGTTATACCCCTAATTTGGGATTTTTAATTTGTAATATATCATTCTACAGCTGTTTTTGGAAACTTGAACACAATAATGGTTGTTTTTGATATGCCATTTTGCAAAACTTTAAATTATAAAGTATACATTTGAATTAATTATGACTTTACTGAAAATCAAACTTTCATTCTGGTTCATGGAATGCGAAGGAATATATCTGGGATGTTTTTTAAGTAAGATCCACTTAAATCTTACTTGCACCTTGTAGAGTACCAATATTCTTTTACTTATTTTCAGATTATAAAAATATTATTGTTACTTCTCTGTGTAGTCTTCATTTTTATTCTAATATTTATCATATCATTCATGAAGTCTTTTTAAACCTTCCTTGTAGAAGTCCATTATCTATTATCCATAGCTTCATATTTAAGACAATTTTTATTGAATTGTTTGACTCTAAAGAACCTGCTGCAGATATTGGAAGAGGTATTAACCATTCAATGCAGGATGTGGTCCATAAAAAGGACAACTAAACATTTTGTGAAGATTATGTTTTTGTAAATTTTACATCAACTGAATGCACAAAACTCTCTGTGATTACAGACAATTTGGCTCCATTGTGGTTCTTTATGAACATTTCCCACCTATTCTTGAACTGCCTGACTTATTTTTACACTTTACTAGACTCATTGTATTAGGACCATATATTTTATAAATGATGAATACTCGCATACTACCTATGTACAGAAGTAAAGTATTTTTTAATGTTAAAAGTTGTTTTCTTTTCTGACAGTCGGTAAGCTTAACAATAATCTCAAACATTATAACCTTGTGTTAGGGGGTATCTGTTGTATCACCAGGATGATACAGTCTGTACTCGATTACATGAATATTTAGGTAAAGGGGTGTACTGGCAGACATAAACAATGAATTATTCACTGTATCAAGAGAACAACTGGACAAGTTTAAAAGGACAATGTTGGAGTGCCCAGATAGATTTCACCTAGAAAAAAACCATGCACTTTTCAGAAATGTAACAAAATAATATTCAAATTTTGCAGTTGTACAATCTCAAAACTTAATGGAAACATGAAAATCTGAACTTTAAAAGCTGAATATTAAAAAGAAATATATCTTTTTTGGTTGAAGAAAAAAGTATTAAAGAAAAAAGGTTGAAAAAAATCTTTATTAAGAAGACACCAAGAAAAAGATATTGGAAAAACACGCAATATGTGTACCCATATAAAGTGTTTATAGTTTATGGTAAAATACAATTTTCAGATTTTCCTTGAAACTTTATTAAAAACCTTAGCTTTTATTTAAAAATATATGTACATCTATTTAAATCAAAGTAGAACTTTTTAAATTTGAATATATATAACCTAATACAAATAAATGTTAAATTTTATAACATAATACAAAGCGTTTTAATTTTAAGCCTGTTTTCAAAAATAATTAGTAAAAAATATGCAGGTGACAAATACTCACAGCTGGGGAAACTTCTAATAATAATGAATAAATAAGCCAAATAAGAATAATGTAAAAAATCTCCTTACAGGAAAAAAATATTTATTGGTCTTAGGGGACTTACTAAGCAAATAGTTACAGCCAAACTAAGTAGGTATAGTAAGAAGTTATAAAATAAAACATTTATTAAATCCACAAAAGTTTTATCAAAATCAGGCAACTTTATATATTTGTCTTCAAAGTTTGCTTCCTGGAAAAAAGTTAAAAATGCAGTTTTAGGTGTCTAATTTTAAAAAAATTTTGGATAGGTCCTGTAAACTCTCTTTCTTCTAAAAAAGAGCCGGAGTATTTGGGCCAAAATTCAAACACAATGGGCAAGAGTCCTAGTATCTTTATAAGAGGAAGTTTATGCTTTTGAGAGGTGTGTGTAGATGAATCTTGTCAGACCACATAAGGGAAAAGCATTCTCATAATGTTAGATAACCAAGCAGTAATTAAGTACTGAGTTCTTTAACCCTCAGCTCAGCAATGGTGTGGAAATACCTGCAGAAGTTAGAAAATACCTGGTAGAAGAATTAGGGTAGAAGAAAATAAGAAAGCAGATGAGCTGGCATTGAAGGAGGTCAAGTTATAGGACAGTACTACTTTGTGGATGTGAAGACATTTGCTTATAGAGGAAGAGAAGCTAGACAGTTTAAACTCTGGGAAATTAAGAGGAAGGTCAAACAGCTCCTCAGAGACTTTGATTGGTTCAGGGCAAAAATTTGTATCAGTCTTAGTAAAAATAATTTAAGATTGACAGGTTTTCTTATGGAGAATGACACTCTCAAGAGACATCTTGGGAATTTTGGCTTAATAGAAGATTCAACTTACAGATATTTCAGGAAGCAAGAGGAAACCCCTCACCAACTGTGGTTAGACTTTGAGGCTATAGCTACAAAAAGAGCTAGAATTTTGTGAAGATATCAATTAGAAATGAAGGTATTACTTACCTTGAATCTTCTCCAAATCGTGTATTTCATGAGAGGCTGAAGAAGATACCACAACTGAGCACCCCATAAATATAGAAAAGGTGAATAATAGATCTACAGAGGTCATCTATTACTAACCCCTAAAAATCATCCACTCATTCACTCCCTTAGAGTTTATTCTTATTACTTTCGGTTTTCAAGTTTGGTCATCAAAATTGATATTATATATTTCAGAAACAATATTTTTAAGTACTTCAATCTTAATTTAAAAAGAAGATAAAGTAAAAAACTTTGCTTGGCCCAAGTTTAACCTAAGATAATTCTTGATAATTACCTTATGTCCTTATGAAAACCTTTTGTCTGGTTGCTGAGATGTAAAAAATTTTCTGTCCTAACCTATATGCCTAGTGATACCCATGATTGTCTTTTAGGCTTTATGAAATCCTCAACTGTAGATAATAACATAATATCAATAATGGTTAATGTGAGAAGTGACATTAAAGTCTATATGTGATGGCAGTAGCATTATGTAACACTACTATTAATGAATTGTAGCAATAAACATAGCAAAAACATGCTATAACAAAAAAAAATTAATCTTTTGTTATAAAAAAGGTTATTTTAAATAAAAAAGAAAAGTAAAATTTAGATGTAAGCTTGCTTATAGCGATTATTATTTTTTTTTGTGTGTTTTTATAAGTAAAATTTATTATTTCAGTTTCCACTACACTGGACCTTATATACTTATTGATATAATTAGAGTTGCATGCATTACAATATATAAAGATTCTAATTTAAATGTTTTATATTTCAGAAACTGCTGGTAACAGTCCTTGCTGTTATATTAATAAGCCTAAAGTGCAATGCCTCCAAGATATTGGCCATTACTCCAGTGCCTCTCATAAGTCATCATCTTTATTTCAGGCCAATGTACAGAGAATTGGCAAATAGAGGCCATGATGTAACAGTCATCACAATGTGCCCTGAGGACAATGCCAATTATAAGCAGATTGTAATAGAAAGGAAAGGTTTTGATGAATTAAAAAGTATGATATTAAAAACATTATAGTATTAATATTTTTTATGGTTTTAAACGTATAATATTATTAAATAATTTCTTAAATTATATTTCTTTGCATAAAATTAATTGCATAACAAGTTTATCAGTGATGATTGAAATAAATACTGTGCCAAATTTTATCAACCAAATTGTACCCTCTAAAGACCATTTCTAAAACATACCAGAATGATAAATAGCTATAACAAAATATTATAAACTGTTCATTTAATATTTTTTAAATTTAGTTTTAAATTAATTTTTAAAAATAGAAGTTTGAATATCATTTTAGTTGAATTAGATTATTCCATTGTCTTTCTGTTTTTTTTTTTAATTTGGTAAGTTATACTGAAAACTCAGTCAGAGTTTGGTAGTTGAATAAACACATGGTGTGCGTATAATGTTTTTCATATACATTTAAATTTGGCACCCTTAAATGCCCCGAAAGGGGCGCCGAAATTCCAGGAAAAAAGAAGGAAAAAGAGGAAAAAGAAAAAACTAGCTTGCCATGAGGAGAGAAAAAATAAATAAAAAAACCTATTGTTTTTGGGTGATAGAACTCAATTTTCAAACAAAATTTTGTGGGATTTGGTTGGAGTTATTTAGGGAAACAGAAAAGGCTCCATTTTTTGTGTTGGCACCCACAAATTCAAAATCCTGTGCACACCACTGGTAATAACTCCTTTTCTCTAGAAAATGATCAACTAAAAAGAGGTACAAAAATGTAGTATGATTTGTAGTATGATTACAAAAATATTAAAATATTAATATGTTGTTATATTTTTTTACATATGTTTTTAATAAACAACTTTCTATTAACTAAATTTAAAGAAGTTTTGTGTCAAAACATAATTCATAGATATTCTTACAAATTAGAACACTCAGTATGTTTCATTTTTATTAATATGAACATAATTTAAAAACTAATATAGGCGTATATTTAACTACTAAAAAAAATGTATTTTAATGTAGTATTTTATTGTTTCAGGTCATGTGAATTTCTTCGAAATGCGTAAATATTACTGGTTTATATATGCTAACATGCTTTCAACATTAGGTGAATTATCTGGTCATGCAACTTTACAGAATCCAGAAGTTCAGAAAATCATACATTCAAACAATATGAATTTTGATCTGATTTTGGTTGAGACTACATTTGTGCAAGAAGCCTATGTTGTGTTTGGACATAAGTTTGGTGCACCCGTCATAGAACTACAATCAATGTGTACAAGTTTTTGGGCAAATGAATTGATGAGTAATCCGTACACATTTTCATATTTTGTTGATTATAGAACTCGTTCATCCAATAACATGAACTTTTTGGAAAGAATGTACAATACAATACTCGGCCTTTCTTCTGTAGCATTGTTTCGTTACTACTTTTTACAAAAACAGCAAGCACTTGTGGATCAGTATTTGAATTACACAGGTTGGGAAACACGACCACCGCTAA
Source organism: Callitettix versicolor (assembly GCA_022606455.1). Classification (NCBI taxonomy): domain Eukaryota; kingdom Metazoa; phylum Arthropoda; class Insecta; order Hemiptera; family Cercopidae; genus Callitettix; species Callitettix versicolor. Next base: position 30,261,442 of record CM040188.1, read on the forward strand.
TAGACCAACTATCTAATACTTCTCTGGCCATAGTAAATACGCATGTTGCATTGCATTATGCTCAACCAAACAATCCTAACATCATATATGCTCCAGGTGTTCAGATTGGGACACCGAAGAAGCTGCCACAGGTAAGGCATATCATTAAACTAAAATTTAAGATGTAATAATTATTAATAATTTAAGAACATGGCAATATTCAATTTTTACACACACACACACACACACACACACACACACACACACATATATATATATATATATATATATATATATATATATATATATGACATTTACGATACGAATGTGTAAAAAATAATACAGTTTATTTCATTTAAAACTATGCAACCCTGAAAACAGTAATGTCATGGGTATGATTGATTATTTTCTACACATTTGTAAAGATCATAAAAAACTGTAGGATATGAAAAAACAAAGTTAAAAACTAGCAGTTTAATTTTCTATCAGAGACCTTATTAAATATCAACCCTTACACTATGTCTTCTGTCAAATATTACTCTTAGGCTATATACATATAAGTAAAAAAAACTTTGTTTTCTCATTACAGGACTTACAAAGCTTTTTTGACAGTGCCAAAGAAGGTGTTATTTATTTCAGTCTTGGCACCAATCTCAATAGTTCAATGATGCCTGAAGCAACTCAACAAATATTTATTTCTGCTTTCTCAAAAATTCCTTACAATGTTTTATGGAAGTGGGAAACAGAATCATTGCCTAATCAATCAAAAAATGTGAAACTTACAAAATGGTGTCCACAAACAGATGTTTTAGGTAAGCAAAATTAAAATATTGTTTTTTTTACCATAGCACATAACAATTTTCACATATAAATTTTATTCTTTTTTTAATAATAATTTACAGAAAATTGTAATTAATTTTCCTATACCCCACAGGTGGTTGCAGGCTAGCTGCACCTATTGAGAGGATTTAGGCGTTCCTTGTGGTACCCGAGTCTAACAAACACTTACACTTACAACACTACACTTATGACTGTAACACTACACACACTTACATTTAGAGAGGCGATAATTGCCTCAATGTGCTTTTCGCCTTAAAATTTAAAAAATGTAATTAATTATAACCTTTATACACACACACACACACACACACTGTCCTAAACAAATTATTATATGCATTTGTGGAATTAATTACTGAAATAATGTATTCTGACCTTACTGATACTACAAATTTGATAGAAAAATTTCTTTTCAGTAAAAAAACAAATTATTTTTCAGTGAGATAGCTATTTTTATTCTTTTTTATTTTGAATTACTTCAATTACTTGGGTACCAGTGCTTTGATTGGTTATAACTGACAGGTACCCTCCAAATATGGAGTGGAGTTGTACTGAGTAGAGAGGACTATGAACCCAAAAATCTAACTTTTTTCTTTCTTAATATAAGTGTAGCCACTAAAAGCAAAGCAGAATTAAGTGCCAGACTCCACTCTGCATAGTTTTTATTTTGCCAAAACTGATAGGTTCAGTTTTGAAGCTGACTCCCCTAGTTTATCAAGAAGCTCATTAAATTTATCTCAGTAAATACAGAAATAATTTTAAATTGCATGTAGTTTAGGCTATTAAACATTATGGATACATATATATATTTCCCATTCTCTTTTGCAATTTGTGACACTAGCCACAAGATAATTATATTCAGTTTTTGAATCATCAGATTCCAAACTTAAGAACAAAAAAGAAGATTGTGGGTATTTTTTTAGAAACACCCACAATCTCTATTGATACAAAATTGACTGAACTCTGATCTTGGTTTCTGTTCATCATCATTCTGCTCAGCTCAGCACAACTACACTCTATGCCTGAGGGCCACCCACTCTTATATTTATGAATATATTATTCTCATAGTTTTTTTAAATTTATTTTTTCATGTTCATACTTTATGCCAGTTAAACAAATGAGGACTAGTGATCAGCATTAATGGAAAGGTAAAGTTTACCTTTACCTGGAAGTAACTGCAGTCCCCTATGACTTTGAAATTTGCAATTCCAGAAACACAACATACTGACCGATGACATTGAAATCTTGAACACATATCAGTCCTTGTTTTAATGTTTAGACAACAAACTTAAAGATATATATATGGCAGTATCAAGCTCTGCCTGTTTTGCTCTAAATCAATTTTTTATACTAATATGAAATTTTTGTTTCAGCTCACCCAAAATTAAAAGCCTTCATCACCCAAGGTGGTGTCCACAGCATAACAGAGTCTGTATACAGAGAAATACCCTTAGTTATTATTCCTCTCTTTCTTGATCAATTTAAGAATAGCAAACATGCAGAAACGACAGGTTTTGGAATTATTCTAGATTTTGACAATATTACTGTGGATTCGGTTCTTTGGTCTATAAAAGAAATAACAAAGCCTTCGTGAGTATAACATGTCTAAATAATAAACTCTAATAAAATAGGCATTTAGTTTTCATAAATATTAGTTTTTGGTGTTATTTTGCTTCTGTAATATAATAGTATCTAACTGTACAAAGAATATCTTTTTGTTTCATTTTACAAGTTAGATAAACATTCTTTCTCTCAAAAATAAAAATACAGTAGACCTTATAATATCCAGGTCATACAACCAAACCTGATGCATACAACATGATGCTAATGCATGAAATTGTCAATAATATTTGACATAAGGTTAGTACAAAAATATGATTTAGTGGACAATAGAAGCATGAAAAGTGTGAGTGAAATAGTGCTTCTACAGGAATAAAGGATTTGGGTTATGTGATAAAATTTTTTCCACAATTTGATAAGACACGATGATTGTAAAGATAGTACAAAACACGTATATGTCCAGTGATATCTTATACAGCAGAAACATGGATTCTGTGACATCAACACACTAATGTTATTCGAAAAAAAGAGTAACTGGAGAATATTGAGGCAAATCAAGATGGGGAGGGATGGTGGACAAACACAAGTAAAGAAAATATGACTGTTAGGAAAAGGAATATGTATAGTTTGTTAAATTCATGTGAATAAGGTGACATGAACTAATAAATTGTATAGATAAATACAGGCTGACAAAAGTTGTGAGGAAAGAAGCTACCTGTTTAAAATGAAAACAGTCACAAAATTTATCTACACTATTCTCCAACAAAAATTACTTTGAACTGATCCAAAATATCACAATCAAAACTTATTATTTATTCACAGTTTACACAGACTACAGTTTACAGTTTAAACTGTAACACACATAATAAATAATAGCGTACCCCTTATTGTTAATTATATGGTAAATGTTTGTTACATGATGGACTTCGTAAACTTTACATTTTGTAAAAAACCCATGTGACTAAAAAAAATTGATTAAAAAAATACTATGTTTGTTACATGATGGACTTTGTAAACTTTACATTTTGTAAAAAAACCCATGTGACTAAAAAAAAATTGATTAAAAAAATACTACATAACTGAAGAAAGATAAGCAAATCATTATCAAAGTGAACTGTACTCAGTGGATAAGAGATGAAGTGCAGGGTTTCACTATGTCACTACTATGGCGGCCATGAGAGGCTAGACAAGCTACTGTAGATTCATAATACCTTACTGCTGCAGTTAATATTGCAATATTGGTGAAAATAAAATTATTAAATGAGTGTTGAACAGATGTGTTATTAAAAAATTATTAAATTAATAAGAAAACGGCTGACAAGATTTTAATTTTTTAAAGATAATCTTCAATTGCATATTTTTGTTGTTGTTTCTTTGAACAACAAATCTTGTGCACTTTTTCAAATGGTTCAGTAAAAAATATAGTTAATGGTTATTTTTTGTAACATTATTTTAAAAAGATTTTCAATTGGTTGCCATTCTGATATACGATAATTACATCTGGTTCATCAGCTTAACTGAAATATTTACTGTTAGAACAAAATTTAATAATTTCCTGTGAGTTAGAAAGATGACAGTATTATTGTATAATATGCATTTTTATTTCAAGAATTTAATAAAAATATTTTATTAATCAGGTACAAAGAAGCATCAAAAAGACAATCTGCAATTCTCCGTGACAATCCTATACCGCCACTTGATTCAGCTGTATATTGGATTGAATATGTAATTCGCTACAAAGGTGCACCACACCTACGCACCGCTGCAGCTAACCTAGCGTGGTACCAATATCTCCTTGTAGATGTTGTTATATTCTTGATTACAGTGGTATCAATAGTGTTTATAATTATTTATTTGATAATTAGAACTATTTACAGATGTTTATGTGGTAGAAGCACAAAAAAGAGAGTACTTAAAGACTCAAAGAAGAAAAAATAGAATTTGAAAATTTATTTTAATTTTAAAATTTATATTTAATTTTTAAACATGTATACAACTGTTATGTTCTTCCGATGCACTTTTAAGTATTTTTTTGTAACTTTTTAATTATTATAACAAATGTTTCATAGTATTCTCAAAGCAGAAACATGAATTTGAAACTATTATTATTAAGTAATGAAAAAAGCTGAACTATATTTTTATTGTATATTTTTGTTAACTCTTCCTTTATCTCGACCTGATTAGTCTTTTCATTTTCAAGATTTTGTTAGTTATCAAGTTAAGTAATTAAGAAGATTCCTGGCTCTTATATATATATATATATATATATATATATATATATATATATATATATATATATATATATATAAGCTAATTCAAAAGCTAATTTATGCATTTTCTTTTACTAATTACAATGGTGAAATTGGATTTTCAAAAACGTTTTTATGAACATTTTACTGGTTAATGACTTGTCTAATATATATATATATATATATATATATATATTATATATATGGTTATGTGTGTGTGTGTGTGTGTGTGTGTGTGTGTGTGTGTGTGTGTGTGTGTGTGTGTGTGTGTGTGTGTGTGTGTGTGTGTGTGTGTGTGTGTGTGTGTGTGTGTGTGTGTGTGTGTGTGTGTGTGTGTGTGTGTGTGTGTGTGTGTGTGTGTGTGTGTGTGTGTATCTGACAAGTCATTAACAAGCAAAAATCTCATGAAACTTTTTTGAAAATCAAGTTTCACTTCTGTAATTAGCAAAAGGAATTGCATAAATAGTTTTCTGAATTTGTAAAGGCTGTTTAAATTTATAAATTTGTTTGATGGTGGTCAGGGTTCATTTTCATATTTTTTGAATATAATTTTAAAGATTAAAATGTTTATATTACGTACTGGTTATGATGACGGTTATAATATCATTTATATTTTATAATATATATAATTTTATATTTATAATAAAAAATAACAAATTATTTATAAATTATATTATAAATTAAACTATTTATTTATTTCATACATTTTAAATTATTTTATATTTAATTAGGGCAGAATTAAATATATGTGCATAATTCAAATATATAATCCTTAATGTATGCTGATTTTAATGCTGATTACGATGGTAAAGTTAGAATTTCAAAAAGGCTAAGATAAATACTTATCAAAATTCATTTTTATCACAACAACAAGACAGCTGAGTACTGTGATTATTTGTTTGCAATTTACTAATTTCATGGTTTCTTTTACTTCGTTTAGTTTTGTATCCAATTAATTAATGATTTTGTGTGGGGGCAGTTGGTTGCATAATTAAATTTACAGGAGGGCCTCCCAGGTGAATGAAATTTTAAAAAATAATACCTTCAAAAACCGTTAATCTGTCTTTAGACTTAAAACTGAGTAACATAATTAAAAATATTTTCTCTATTTTAAACAAAAAAATCACTTTAGATGCCCAGTTTTTAAAACTTCTGCAAAATGGTTCTAATTACATGACTGTAACATAAACCATAAATCTTTATCAACATAGAAACAAATTAAAAGATACAATATTGAAATAGACTTTAAAAAAACTTTTATAATAGTATTCTGTAAGTTGTTGAAAGTTGAATTTTTATTAGCTTTAAATTCCTAATTATATATGTATTTCATTTCATTTTTATTTCAAAAATATTGTTAGGAAAATATCAGTGCTGTAGAGAAGTGGTTAGGAAATTACCCTTGTATAAGATTGTGGGATTGGATTGCGACCAAGATTAGTGGGATTTTTAAAGTGAGTATAATTCAGCAAAAGTGCCTTTCTTCAGAAGGGAAGTAAAGATAGTGCTCCAGATCGTATATATTGTCATCACACTTTAAAGAACCTATGATATTTGGGGATAAAGAACCTATAAGATAATCTAGAATAAAGAACCTCTATATCTAGGAATAAAACAGAAAATTTGTCAGCTCACAACTGGCACAGCTCTAGTCAGCGAATGCTGAAAATAAACATACAAAGGAGAAAATTTTAGGAAAGTAATAGATGAAAATATAAATGTTCTTTAAAAATTATTTTCTTTCTTCCAGTACAATTGTTTACAATGATACTCGTTTTGAAACAAACGTTACACTTAAGAAAACACGCTTTTTTTTTTTTTCCTGTTCTCAATATACTTATCTATAATTATATATATATATATACATATATAGCCGCCTCAGTAGCCTAGTTGACAGCGTACTGGGCTATCACCCCGAGGACCCGGGTTTGATTCCCGGCCAGGGCTTGGCATATTCATATGCTATAAATCATCCCATTGTCTGCATTAGCCCAAGTGTGCACAATAGTCAAACATTAAACACCAAATATATATATACATGCAGTTACTCTCATTGCTTTATCCTTGCTCATTAACGCTAATCACTTTTTCTCTTTAGCCTAACTGGCATATAGTATGGACATTAAGAAAAAAAATTCTATGAACGCATAACAAAGAACAAGTTCAGTTAAGTGCAATTGTTTCTCAACCAGGTTTTGGTCAATGTTAGAGTCAAGAGAAATTGTCTACTGTCGTAGTTAACATAGTTAGAAAATAGAACCAACATAAAATATCTAATTGGTTCACCCTGTTCTCACCCTCAGTATAAGTGCTGCAAAATGCATAAATGTAGATAAAGAAAAAATTTCATATACATACAAAGTTGAGATCAGGATAATGTAATGTGTTTTGAGCCCTTCAGCGGCTTCAGATGCCTCCTTGACACTTTTTTAAAACACCTTCCTTGAAGCTATGCATTTACTTCCATTTTATTAAAGTAAAATAGAATCTTTTACATTTCTTTTGTCCTGGGAGAGCCAGTTGCTCTACCGCTCCCCTATTTAGTTCATTCTTGATTAATTAGGAGCATGTGAAATAAAAAAACCCTTTGTATTATTATTAATTACCTTTTTTTATTGGTGTGTATTTTTTATAAACACAAATGACGGCAAATATCCAAGTAAATAGTAATAATTGTTCATGTGTTTTTGCAATAAATGTATTAATGTACTGGTACAATAATATTATTGCATGATTTTAATTGCAATATGTTTATGTTTTAAACAGGACTAATTTTTTCTTTCAAATCTGAGAAGCATTGTTTGTTCTATAGGATATGTGATCCTACAGAGAAAGTTTTTTTTCCATTTTATATGGAAAATATTTTTGTTAAAATAATATTGTCCGATTACTTAACAGTAATCATATTAGCCTGTTAGTCTGTCATATTAAACTTTTAAGAAAGAATACTTTTGCAATACAGCCGGTAATTTTAAATAGATAAATTGTCTGATGCCCTTGAAGATTTAAAATAAACTGTCTTCTTAAATTAATCCTACTTCCAGGTAAACAACAATAACTATAGGTACTTATATCACATGTACTTTATCTCTATAAAACTACCAGGTAATGACAAGTATTGTCATTAATTTTATAAGTTATTAAATATATATCTCACTAAGTTTTACTAAAATATATTTTATAGATAAACAATTTTACATGATAAATAAGCCTACTTTTGATTAAGCACAATGACATAGGAAGATACTGTATCTGCTCATATCATAAAGTCTAGGAAATGTAGTTTATTAATTATTTCTTCCTATATATGTACTTTCTTCCTATATATGTAGAGGCAAACTGTTAGAATTGGCTAGAGAATCTATATGCAGGCTTAGTTTACTATGGTGAGTGTTAACTAAATGTATGGTTCTTATTTCCTATTTTATAATTACAATTAAAATAAAAAACTATTTATGGTATTGAAAAATTGTTCAAATATAAATTAGTATTTTTGTATTTGTTTGAAAAAATAAGGGTCCCAAAATAAAATATACATTTTTGTCTGCTTTTTTATTTTATCAAGCTTGGTAAAGGATGGATTTCCTTCTGCATATTTGTCTGAATAAGCAACGATGTGTGAAACATTAATTATCAGTTACTATTCTGAACTGAAAAAAATTATGGTTCAATTAAAATCAAATAACCAAAAACAAACCTGATAGCAGTCAATATTTATTTCAGATTTTCATTATTTAAAATTTAATTATAAATTTAGTTTCTGTTATTTTAAATCTGAGGTGCCAATGCCCACTGACAGCTATAGCGCATGCCCCCCCAAAATCAGTTTCTCCCTTCAAAATTTGATAACTCTATATACCAGAAAGAAAGATTTTTTACTTCAGTAGCAAAAATATCTTTAACTACTATCTTTTATTTTTGCTTGATCAATTTTTTAAGAGAAAAAATAAAATGAACAAAATATCAAATTTTATTCTTTATCCTATTAAGTATTAAATACACATCGTTAATTTGTAAATTAATAAATGTTTTTGAAAATATGATTTTTTCGTAATCAGTGGTTAAAATTGCATAAACTAACACTTTGAATGTTTAAAATCCACTGAAATTAAGAAACTGAATTTGATGGCAGTTAGGACATATTTTCTTATTTTCAATGTACTGATAAGTTTAAATTGCTGATGTGTGTAGGTTTTAATCCACACTGCAATAGTGAAATATGCATTTCAAAAAAGGGTAAGATAAAAAGATCTTACATTTGGAAATTTGCTTTTATCAAATCAGTGAAACAGCCGCGTGCCGTGGTTTTTTTAGTTAACAAAACATCATCAAAAAGGAAAAAACTATTCAAATTCTTTATTGTTTCTGTTGTTATATGAAAATTTTGTGTTCCACCAGTAAAATTTGAAATAAATTATGCTTTTGCATATGCCATTTATTAGGTATCACTAGAAAGATGTGTCAAACTGGAAATGCTGGGTACCTATTGTACAGGGTAAGGCAAACCTCAATACTTTATTCAAATGGCAATGTAAAGGTAGAAGAGTTCATAAAAGGGTAATATACAGTCAAAATTGGTGCCTGCTGTCAGGAGATGTTAATTTTTTAACCTGTTTGTACATAAAATTTGTGGTATAGATTGAAATGGGGTGTTTAAGGCTGAAATATTTATACAGTGTCTCTGTAAACAAAATTTAAAGGACATAGTCTGCTTGGAATTAGCTACTGATAGTATACTGAATGATAAGTTTGACACCTTGATAGTTGTATGGAATTTCAGTCAGTCTTCAGCAGTGAATTGTTAATAACTGCCAATCACTGCGAAGTGTTTGTAAAAAAATCATTAAATGTTTAATTTAAAATTTTCTATTTTACAGTTTCAAAATAATACAAAAGTTATATCATTGTATCTCAAACCATTTTTTGATGATCTTTTAAAGTTATATTATATTGCTCCCCTTTATATTTTTAATGGATGCTGTAAGGGGTTGTGATTCTTGAGGGTTATGTACATGAGATGTGGCAATTTAATAACTGAACTTGTGCTACAAAACCATTTATTGGTCACCATTTATCCCCTTCAATGTACCCTACAATGCTCGATACAAATTTTCTATTGTTTAAAGCAGTGCTGGAAGTCCACTTCTGCCAGCTTGTTGAGAATTTCCATTGCTTTTGCTTTCACTACTTTCACAGTGTGAAATCTTGTATTTTTAAGAGGGCCCCAACTTTGTAAGGTTTTTATGTTTGACCTTTAATAGAAAATGCCAATATGTAATCAAATATAGGCTAAGTAATGGTAAAGAAGTGGTCTAAAGTGAAGTCAAGAAATGATCTATGTTTCATGAACTTATCATAATGTTACATTCTTTCATTAACTATATTATAACAGTTTAATTACAGCCAAACCAGAACAATCATAAATAAAAATATATTCTTCACATTTTTGTATGCCAATAAAAAACACATTTTTTTCAAAAGATCTTAACTTTTTTTAATTAAATACCCTGTAACAACATTTCAGATTGTAGTGAAAAATAATTCCAAGCTGATGGCACACCATGATCAACTTTGTGCCCAAGCTGACACAGAATCATAAGCAGCCAGTCAGGCTGGCCATCTAAGCTGTGAGTACTTTTTAATCTCCAATTTGACCAGAGAAAATAAAAAAAAGTCAGAGGGCCAGGTTGGATGAGTATGGTAGGTGTTCCAACATGGTGATGCCGTATTTCACAAAAAACACTTTTACAGTCAAGGTGGGATGGACAGGTGTATTATTTTGGTGAAACATCCAGGAATTGGATAATAATAATGTTGATTGACCATATGACCTTCGGGGACCCAATGAACATAGACAATTCCAAACTATTAAAAAGCATTGTCTTGAATTTTTTGATATCATCATTTTTGCTTTTTTTGCAATGATGAGGTAGTGCTCTTCCAATTTATTAATTGGCACTTTGTTTTAGGATCATAGGTAAAAAACCACTTTTCACAAGTAATCACTCAGTCTAAAAATTCTGGATCATCATTGTTGTGTAAACGGTCAGTGCAAATGTTCATTGTTATTTCCTTTTGCTCTAGAGCAGGGGTTCCCAACTTTCTTGCACCTGCATACCACTTGACTTTTTCAGAAATTTTGGCGTACCACCAGACCTAAATATTTTAATAAACGTATAACATTTACTCTTCTAAAAGTGTTCAAAGGCTTTTTGAATTAAATTCCTGAGAAAACTTCATATTTAATAGTTAGATATTTGTTTATTTATAACATGGTTATAATAAAGGAGAAATAAAAAGATGAAAATGGTATTAATTTACAGTTTTATTTATTATATCCATAGGTCTAAAAACATACAAATGAAAAATTAGTAAAACTCAGCAAAAATTAATCATCATACAAAATATACTTTTATAGTCTTTAGTGCGAAATTTGTTGTTGTTTGCCTGTGATTAAAATATAAACATTAGGAGTAATGGAACTTATCTTCACTCTTAAGTCCTATTCAACACTTATTCTGCTTCTATGTTTATTTTTTATGTACAAGAGTTCAGAAAATCCACTCTCACACAAGTAACTTGTAACAAATGGCATCAAAAATAGCAGAGCTTGCTGAAACGTACCACCTGAAACTCCACGCACTCTAGAGTCTAGAGTGAGAAGTTTTAGCACCATTTTTGTATTAACTTTCTGCACGTTCAATGTGGAAAAATTTATGAAAAATCTGACAGACACTTTCTTTGTTAATTCCTGAGATTTCAGTAGGGTTCAGATTTTGCAGATGATGATTTTCATGGATCAACTTATCAATTTTCTGGATGTACAGTGTGCTCAATGTTTGCTGTTAGCAGCGCCAGTGCGGTTATTTAATTGCCACACCTCATATTATTCAGGAGGATTCTACTTATGGGCTTCGAATAATGTATATAGTTATACCACTTATTATCATTATTAGGGATATTGTGTTGAGGCTTAATAATTACCTAATTTTAGCCTCAAATAATATAAAATCTAAAATAAGTTTGCCAGTTGAAACTTCACCAAACTTTGAAACATGGAACAACAAAACTGTTTTCAATAAATAATAAAAAGGAAAAAATTACACAAAATATCGCACATTACATTTTTTACAAAAAATATCTAGTTTGGAAAATCAACTTATTTTATTAAATTGTACTATCAAAATTTATTCAAATTTTGATAATTTTATGTGGAAATTCATAATTTAAGTTTGGGTATTAAACTTATTTATGCGTTTTTACATTACGCAAAATTAGAGTAAAATCACTTCAACTGATTTTAAAAAATAAAACACATAGCAGTAATATTTAAAATCACCAAATGTAAATTCTTTGTTATTAATATTTAACTAAGTTTAATCCTTTTCCATCTACAACTACACTACATGCTGTTATTTGTCACAAATCACTTAAATACATTGAAGCTGATTCCCACGCGGGGGGAGAGGATTTAGACGTCCCTCGCGATACCCGAGTCCAACACACACTTACACTTACGACTTTAACACTTTACACTCACACTTACAGTTAGGGAGGGGATAATAGCCCAATGTGTTTTTCACCTTAAAATTAAAAAAAAATTGAAGCGGATTTTGAGGGAACTAGGAAATAGAAGATATAATAATATTTCAAACATAATATGTTTTTTGATAACAGTGCTATATACAACGTAAGTAACACAAACATAATTTAAATTGTCCTGTTTTTATTATTAATTAATAAGTTATGTAAATTATAAAACAAAATATTTATATTTTAGAAACTCCAAGTTATTACTGCATTAGCTCTCTCATTATTGAAGTGTGATGGAGCTAACATCCTGGCTGTCCTGCCAGTACCTGCCACAAGTCACTTAAACACATTCAAGCCAATTCTGAAGGAACTAGCAAACCGAGGTCATAATATTACACACATAACATTGTTTCCTGATAGCAGTGCTAATTATAAACAAATTGTACCAGAATATGTCATTAAAAAACTGCCAGGTATGAGTATATATATTATTGTAAACAAGACTTTAGTTATTAAAAATACAGTTATAATAAAAAAAATGCTCATATCATTAAATTAGAACTCAACTTAAAAATATCTAATTCAAAAATCAAGTTATTTTAGCAGAAACTTATTGTAAAATTGTTTGTATAATTACATAAGATTTATTTATTTCTCCTGTCATATTATTTGTATAAAAATTAATACTCTAGAAACAATGTAATGTGCAAACTTGCCACAACTTGTGGATACCACAGTGGGGTGTCTATACTGTATGAAACAATTATACCATATCTAAGAGCAAAATGAAAACTGGATTAACTTGTACAACCATCAAAAGGAACTGAAGAGAAAAATGTTTTGCTAGAATTTGAAATTGAGTACACATAGGAATTTCTCGTCTTCTTCTTTTCCTTTATTACGAGGGTGGGGTGAAAATCTACGAATTGAAGTTCGAATTGATGCGGCATCCTCCCTACTCTCCAGACCTAGCCTCCAGCGACTATTATCTGTTTCCTAACCTAAAAATATGGCTTGGCAGTAAGAGATTTGGGAGCAATGAAGAAGTGATTGAAGCTGTAAATCAGAATTTTGAGGAGCTTGACGAATCTACGTTTAAAACTGGTATAACTAAATTAGAACACCATTATGAGAAATGTATCAGTCTCAATGGAGATTATGTTGAGAAATAAAGCAAAAAAAATTGAAAAACATCGTTTTTCTTGGTCAGGTCGGAAACGTTTCACCCCACCCTCGTAATATTAACAAAAATTACAGCTTTGTAATTTTGTCAAAATACTTGGAGCCAGGTCATAAAACTTTGCATATATATATATATATATATATATATATATATATATATGTGTGTGTGTGTGTGTGTGTGTGTGTGTGTGTGTGTGTGTGTGTGTGCATATGTTTATTTTGTGTATAGTTGAAAAAATATGATTAAGATATTAAAAAAGTATTAAATTTGATATTGTAGAAGGGTTAAAAAAATATGACAGAACACTACAATGTTGTGAAAAACATTTTTGCAAAATATTCAAGATAAAAATTAGTAAAATATTTAAAATAGTAAAAAAGTATCAAGTTTTGTTTGTCAATGTGATTTGATACTTAATTTTAAAGCTGAATCATTTCTTCTGCCAACTGGACACCATCATTTTCAATATCAGAGCCAAAATATATTTATAAGGAATAGAAATCTTTTAATTTTTTTCACAAAATAAAAATTGGTGGTGTTTTTGAATGCAATACCACTTTGAATACACTCTCCTTTGATGTGTTAAGAGTTACTTATTATATTATGTAATGTCTGTGGATAAATTGTTTATTAAAAAAAAAATCTTAGTTCTTTCAATATAAGCTGAGCCAGTTTGCAAATTATTTATGTTTAAGAATGCATAATGGAAAAGAGTTAGGAACTGTGAAAATCTGAATTGCATGGTTGTAATGGCTCATTTTTTTAAATTAAATGTTTATAAACAAGATCCTCAAAGGTGCCATATTGAGCTGTGTAGTATACAACTATGTTTAATAATGTTTCTTGCTGGCAGTAGTCCTCATGTCCTTCAACTTTCAGTCATTTTCCTGTGACACAGACTTTACAGTATCCATTAAGTTCAGTTCTATTCTCAAAGGTGTTGTTTAAATTGTTCTTTTAAATGATACTGTGTACCAAACTGTTATTTTGATAATTATTTTTGGAATCTTATATTCTATTAATTAACAGTTCCATTATTCTTTATCATTCAGAACTAATTGTTAATTTTTGGAATGTTTTATATTTCTGTGAATAAACATGTTCTAAAAATAGTAATTCCGTGATCATTTAGTAAACATCCATCGTACGAGGTGTGGCTATTAAATAACGAGACTGACGTAAAAAAATTAATTTTCATTTTATACATAATTACTTATTATCGCCTTCAATATACACCCCTTCTCTATCCCGACAACGCTCCATGCGAATTTTCCATTGTTGGGAACAGTGCTGGAAGATATTTTCTGTTAACTCCTTCAGGACTCTTGCCGCTTCCACGGACTCAAATCTCGTCCCTTTTAATGCAGATTTCATCTTAGGGAACAGATAGAAGTCACATGGTGCAAGGTCTGGTGAGTAAGGTGGATGTTCTAACACTGGGATGCTGTACTTGGCCAGGAACCTCTTGACAGATAACGCGGAATGAGCTGGTGCATTGTCTTGGTGGAAAACTCATGATTTGTCCTTCCACATTTCGGGTCGTTTTTTCCTTACTCTTTCACATAGTTTACCAAGTACCTCAAGGTAGTAATATTGATTAATTGTTTGACCTTCAGGAACCCAGTGAAGGTACACAATCCCATGAATATCGAAAAAAAAACAATCATCATTGCTTTAAATTTTGACTTGCTGATTCTTGCTTTTTGGCTCTTGGTGAAGTTGGGGTCTTCCAATGCATGGATTGGCGCTTTGTTTCCGGATCATACGTAAAAACCACCATTCATCACTTGTTATTATCCTTTCCAATAAATTTGGGTAATTTTCAATGGCATCCAAAGTGTCAGTATAAACATTTTTGTGAGCTGCTTGTTGTTCTAATGTGAGAATTTATGGCACCATTTTGGCACACACTTTTCGCATGTTCAAATTGTCACGTAAAATTTGCCATACACTTTCTTTATCAATGCCTACAGTTTCACCAATTGCACGAATACTTAATCAACAGTCAGACCAAATCAAATTAGCAACTTTTTTGACATTGTCATCCGTTTTTGACGTTGAAGGGTGACCTGGTCGCGAATCATCTTCAACGTCTTGTCGGCCATCTTGAAAATGCTTAAACCACTCAAAAACAAGTGCCCGTGATAAAAATTCACTGCCATACACTACTTTCAGTAATTTATAAGTTTCAGTAGTGGGTTTTCCAAGTTAGAAGTGAAATTTAACAACAATTCGTTGCTCTATTATTACACTAACCATTTTTTCCGGCAAAACAAAATAACAATACTAACGGAAATGAAGGTTATGACTAAACGGTGTTGGTTACACAAACGAGACTAACTGAATTCTGAAGAGAAAGCTTCACACTAAACAGTCGTCGGTCAATGGCGGTTGGCGCACTTGTTCCACTGCAGCGTCAGTCTCGTTATTTAATAGCCACACCTCATATATACTTAACAGTGCTGCTTTCATGACAACAAATTAATGAGTTTCAAAATGAATTATGATTGGAATCTTTTTATTATTTTTAACTACTTAAGTTATTGATACTTACAAGTAAAAACTTTAAAAATGTACTTTTTTTTACAAGTAATCATGCATAACTTACATGTATAAAAGAAAGTTGACTAACTTGAAAGAATAAATAATGAAGTTGAAAGAATTTTACAACTGTTTTCTCGTCTTACAAAGAAAGGTCCAATAAATTTTAAGTTATCTTATGTTATACTTTAGACTGGGTAATCTGTACTTTTATTGTAGTAAAAAGAATTTGAAATGAATGTTTATGTGACGAAAAAAACAAGAGAAGGATTAAAAACCTAAACCTGTCCTTCAAAAATTTGAGGTAGAAATTTGGTAAAAAACCTGTGATCATTTTTTTCAAAAATGAATAAACAAATTTTATTTTCAATACTAAATTATTTACTTATAAAATTATTTACATTAAATACTTAAATCTAATTTAAAACCAGTTTATAAATAAAATATTATTAATCCTTTATCAACTAATGAAAACATGATAAATGATCTCTGTATATGTTACTTAACAGGTAATAAATTTACTTTTTCTTTTCCAGAAGAGGAATTAGATTATATTCGAATGAGGAATGGATACTGGTTCCAGACTTTCTTCACTTTTACAACTCTTTGTAGCAGAGTAGTAGAGCTTGTTCTAAGTTCTGATGATGTTCAGAAAATTATTCATTCCAATGACACAGAATTTGATTTAATTTTGGTACAGGCAACACTGTACCAAGATGCTTATGTAGCATTTGCACACAAGTTCAGGTCACCGGTCATAGAAATTGGAACAATATCTGCAACATTCTGGTTAAACCATTTACTCAGTAATCCATACACATTTTCATATATAATAGATTATTTACTTCCTTTAACAGATAAAATGAATTTTTGGGAAAGGTTACAGAATACTGTAGTGGGTACTTCGTTAGTAGCTCTGCATCGTTTTTTCAATTTACCAAAGCATCAAGAGCTTGTGGATAAATACATGAAATATCCAGGTTGGGAAACACGACCACATTTAATAGATTTACTGTCAAACATCTCTCTAGCCATAATAAATACACACACAGCGATGCACTACCCACATCCAAATAATCCAAACATAATTGAGGTGCCTGCAATACAAGTCAAGCCTTTGAAAAAGCTGCCACAGGTAGGTAATTAATAATATTCTAAAATAGCAATACAGTGTTACCTCGATATACGAGTGCCCTAATATACGAGTGTTTTGAGATATGAGCTGCCGAGCGAGCGATATTTTGCTTTGAGATGAGAGCAAGATTTGAGATACGAGGAATCACACACTACACTGCTGCACACGACCCCAATATGTGAGGGGCATGTTGGTGTCGTGTGCAGTGTCTAACAGTTTCTCCCAACTCAGACTAGACCTCAGTCTGTGTGCTAGTTCCCTCGTTTTCAAAGCATTTTTGACAAGTTAGGCTCGCGTTTTTTTCTTTTTGTACACTTACAAAACATTATCACATTTATTTTTATAACCATGGGTCTGAAGAAGAAAATGATGTCTACTGAATTAAAGCGTGAAATCATAGAAAAACATGAGCAAGGTGTGCGAGTAATTGACTTGGCGAGGATGTATGGGCGTAGCACATCAATGGTACTGTGCTTAAACGGAAGGAGTTGATAAAAGGTATAACGCCAGCTAAGGGCGTTACAATAATTTCTAAGCTCCGGATCTCTCTCCATGAAAAGATGGAGAAACTACTGATGGTGTGGGTGACAGAGAAGCAGCTTCAAGGAGGAACCTTAAAACAAAGTATCATATGTGAGAGGAATTGGAAGACTCATTTAAAGCCAGTCGGGGCTGGTTTGACAACTTTAGGAAAAGGACCGGTATTCACTCGGTCGTCAGGCATGGTGAGGCAGCAAGTTCAGATGTGAAGGCAGCTGAAATTTACATCAAAACATTTTCTGAACTGTTAGAAGCCAAAGGATATATCCCCCAGCAAGTTTTCAACTGTGACGAGACAGGGTCTTTTCTGGAAAAGGATGCTGAATAGGACTTACATACCAGTAGAGGAGAAGACGATGCCAGGTTACAAACCCATGAAGGATAGATTAACTCTAGCACTTTGCTCATTGGAGCAACCAATGAGTGTTTTTATAGAATATGTATTTGTTATTTATAAATAAATGTTTCTTCTTGTAAATACATTTTTCTTATTAAAAAACACTTAACAAAAACAACTGAGGTGGTGTTTTGGGAGCTGGAATGGATTAATGCCATTTCAATTAATTTCAATGGGGAAAATTGCTTTGAGATACAAGCAATTTGACATACAAACAAGGTTATGAAATGAATTAAACTTGTATGTCGAAGTACCACTGTAACGTATTTTAGATATGGTAGATTGTTTACATCGTGTGTGTGTGTGTGTGTGTGTGTTGTGGGTGTGGGTGTGTGTGTGTGTATGTGTATATGTATTACTTCATGGATGTAAAAGTGTAAATTACTTAAAATTACCTTAAAAACATATATTTCTCTTTCAATGCTCAAATATATAGACAATATAATAGTGACCCTATCATATCTTTTCTTTAACTTTAAACCCCCAAAGTTTTTAAAAAACTAATTCCAACATTTTTTCTACATACCCTTTCAGTTTGTTAATTTAATTAAGATTTTACAATGAAAATAATATAAATAATAATTTATATATTATTTTCAGGAATTACAAACTTACTTAGACAATGCCACAGAAGGAGTTATTTACTTCAGTTTGGGCAGTAATCTGAAGAGTTCATCAATGTCTAAGGTTACAATACAAGCTTTCATTTCAGCCTTTGCAAAGCTACCTTACAGAGTTCTGTGGAAATGGGAGACAGAATTTTTGCCTAATCAGCCTATCAATGTGAACATTTCAAAATGGTTTCCACAAACAGATATTTTAGGTAGGTAGGTGGCTTACTGTATTAGAATAATTTTATATATTGATAATTAATATTAGCACATTTAATGGGAATTAATTGGGTAAGACCCAAAACCAGAACAATGAAATCTATACCAACTCCTGACTTGTAAAACACATTTCGAGTGATTATTACATCTTTCTTAGTGTGTATATGTGTATATGTATATATATACTATACACTATACACTATGTGTGTGTGTGTGTGTGTGTGTGTGTGTGTGTGTGTGTGTGTGTGTGTATACAGTATATAAAATATACAGTCTCTGTGTGTATATATATATATATATATATATATATATATATATATATATATATATATATATATATATATACAGTTTTAGTATTGCAAAACATTCACTTTTTGTACACATTTTATTTAAAATTGGTGTCAACAAACTCTTGATAATAGCTAGGCCAAGTTCATCACCTTGCAAATTTCAGATAAATATTTTAACTTCAACATTGGCATTGATAGTAGATTTTGCTTGTGTAAAAATATTTATTACTTTATTTTAATTTTGAAAATGTTTTTAGCTCACAAAAACATAAAAGCATTTATTTCACATGGAGGCATCAACAGTTTGACAGAGGCGGTGTATTATGGTGTGCCACTGGTTGTAATACCAATTTTTGCTGACCAACATAAGAATAGCAAACAAATAGAAATCAATGGGAATGGTTTAATTCTAGATTTTTATAACATCACAGAAGAGTCTGTACTTTGGTTTGTAAAGGAAATTACAATGCCTTTGTAAGTATATATACTTTATTTTTTTAAAATAGTTTACGCTCTCATTGGAGCACTTTAATCAGTCCATACACCTCCAAGTCCAATATCGCTATTGAGAGACTAGTGTTTCAGCCTCTTCTTCCATTCCCAAAATTTCTTCATTTCTTTGTAAGTATATAATATAATTTAGAAAATATATCATTGTGTTTATGAAGAGAATTTTACTCTTTGTGTGTAAAGAGAATTTTGGTAACTGGACATCTTTGGTGATCTCTAGTGTAAATGTCATCCATACATGTCCAAGTTAAAAGTATCCAGAAATTATAGCTTGTAAGTAGAAAACCAGTTTTAATTTCTTTAACATAAGCAAAGTAACAGAAAGTGTCTCCATGATTTATGTGTTCAAGGTAAGCGAAGTATTCATGCACAGTCTAATGCTAACTGATTTACAATTCAGTCAAGATGTAAATCCTACAGCAAAATATGTGATATATGGTTTGGTTAGTTAAGTTTCAATCAGTTACACATGTTCAATAGTGTTTATTAAATGAAGAGAATTCTAATCCTTCCATCAATATCAATTTTTAAAGTTGTTATAATAAAACTAAGAAAGACTGGAAGCTTGCTTTCACAAAATAAAAATTATTCAAAGGTTCCTATTAGTGACAATATTGTGGTTCGTTTATGCAATGTATTCACAAAGAGTCCTGTATAAAATTCAGTTGGGTGTGTTAGTTATAAACCCAGAAAATTAATCTTACATAATTCACTTTCTTCATAAGTTTATGAATAGAGATAATTCATCACATTACCAAATGATCACTGCCTGAGATTATCATTTTGATGCAGAAATTATGCACTGTATCAAAAACAATCCTAATTATCTTGATACATTGTTATTTGGTGATAAGGCAACCTTTCACATATGTGGAAAAGTTAACAAAAAAAATTTTCAAATATGGAGTACTAACCCCATAAAATAATTGAAAATGAAGGGGCACAATAAAATTCCCCAGTAGCACACATTGTTGGCCCAATGTTGGGATTTTATCGGCAAAGTTGGGCAATGGTTAGTTAATACTCCAAGGAATTATCTTCAATGGGCCAAGGAGCTGTTTGTTTGCTAGGACAATTGTTACATTCATGAAAACCTCTGCAGTTGGCCCAACATTAATTCTTAGTTGGCAGAAAATATAAAAAATATTTTGTTAAAATAAATATTGTGTAAATTAAATAGGGTATAATTATTCAAAAAGTTTAAAAATAATGTTTTATTTGTTAGTATAATAGTAGACTTTTTATCAATGTTGTAAAATTTACTACAAAATGCAAGGGCATGTGATGACACATAGAATTGCCAACAGAACATTTTTTTTTTTAGCATAATTGTGAACAGAATAATATTATATCTTTAATTACTGTACTAAAAATAGTTTACAATGATTAAAAATTTTAAAAATTCTTATTTTATTTCTACTTAACTATAATCATTTACTAGGGATGATTTTATGATGTACTTACTATTTGAAATATTGCCAGCACTGTGGAAAAGTGAAAGTTTGTCCATTACTGGTTTACTTCTTTGTTCTCACTCACCAAGCCTAGTTGCATGATCCTATATGTGTACAGTTATAGTTTTAATCTGGTGATATAGTGCTTTTTTTGATTTGGCTTTTCACAATTGCCATTTAAATATGCCATGTCGGTTATTTCAATTGTAGGTTATTTTAATTGTTATTTCAACTAACTTTTAATAGTATTCTAACTTTACTAATTACCAATATGTTTAAAGTGTTATATTTTATTTAATTGATTAGTGAACTTAATAATAATCATAACTTCTTAACATTCGCAAACACATTTGAATACCTTTTCTTATGAAATTCTATATGTATTCTTACTCAAAATAATATGTACATTATAATATACAATTAAAAAGCTAAAGTAGGCTATATTATATTATTATATACATATTATATATTACTTCGAGTAAGAATATTCTACATTTGATAATAAAAGTTATTCAAATATGTTCGTGAATATATAGAGAAGTTATGATTACTATTAAGTTCACTAATCAATTGAATAGAAATATAATACTTTAAACATGTTGGTAATTAGTAAGGTTACCATTGAAAATTAGTTGGGTAACTGTTGGGAGTAAGTTGGGCCAAGAATTTCTTTGTTGGTTTTTGGTGATGTTTAATTGTTGGCCCTATGTTGGGATTTGGTTCGTTATTAATTGGTAGGCATTTGTGCCAATTTTAACCGTAACCCAACCGTGTGTGAAAACAAAATACCAACAATGGGCCAACAGAAAATGCTACTGGGGAATAGAAGTGTTACCAAGTTTTTACACAGCACTTTTCACAGATGTTGGATCAAATCTGGTGGTCCACTGAATTGTCACCTAAAACTCCAGATATTACGTCTTCAATTAGGGTTTAATAAAAAAGAATTTTTTAACCTTTTGCACTTGGTTTTTTTAAAATATATTCTCTGGGGTTGGATGACCGGCAGCCATATCTTTGCGAGGTGAGAAACATTTGTGCTGATTATGTTCCTATCAGATCGGATGGCCAGCAGTTCTAGTCAAGTTAAAATTGCTTGAATGCTTATATGACCAGCAAGAATGGCCAAGCAAAATATTATGTTTTTAAATTAAGATAGTTGCTGAATTTTTTCTGGGCTGGGCTGAAATCTATCAGATAACTTCAGGTATCCTGTACTAAGGAATTCTTTTCTTCAAGCACATGTGACTGTATAGATATCGACAACATACTGACAACATTCTAGTGTCAATCTATTCAAGACTAGTGTTTTCTAAGTTTTCATATATTACTACTAAAACAAAATTAATTTACTATAGTCTTTACGTGTTTTTAGAGTTTCTTGTTAAAACCAATGTGTGTGTGTGTATGTGTCCATTAGTCTGCCAGCTTACTCGCAAACAATGTGATCAATAATGATTAAATTGGGTGAAGGGTGGTATTTGTGCTGCCTGATACAAGAAAAAATATAAGGGAATGGACTATAAAAAAAGATATGGGGGAAGTTAAATTATAAAATCTTGAGGAAAAAACATATTTTTATTTATTTAATTTGGAGTATCATTCAAAATTACAAGTGATGCTGATTGTGATTCTGCATATATATATATATATATATATATATATATATATATATATATATATATATATATAATTCTAACTAAATCTTCTTCCCAGCCCCAGTAGCATTTTCCGTTGGCCCATTGTTGGTATTCTGTTTTCACACACAGTTGGGCAATGGTTAAAATTGGCACAAATGCCTACCAATTAACAACAAACCAAATCCCAACATAGAGCCAACCATTAAACATTACCAAAAACTAACAAAGGAATTGTTAGCCCAACTTACTCCCAACAGTTACCCAACTAACTTTCAATGGTAACCTTACTAATTATCAACTTGTTTAAAGTATTATATTTCTATTCAGTTGTGTAGTGAACTTAGTAGTAATCATAGCTTCTTTACATGTGTGAACACATTTTAATACCTTTCATTTTTGAATTCAGTATGTATTCTTACTCAAATTAATATGTTCATTATAATTTATAATTACACAACTAGAGTAGGTTACATATTAAATTTAGTAATAGGTTTAATCTGAAGTTAGTCCAACAAATTTAGAGAAAATATGATTAGCGATTGTACTTGTACATATTACTTTGAGTAAGAATAAATAAATCATTTGCACTTTGCAATACATTTTACAACGTCGATAAAATTCTATTATATTAACAAATAAGATACTACTTTAAAACTTTTTTAAGTAATTATACCCTATTTAATTTATGAGATATTTATTTTGGCTACATATTGCTTATACTTTCTGCCAACTAAGAATTAATGTTGGGCCAACAGCAGAGGTTTTCATGAATATAACAGTTGGCCTGGCAAACGAACAGCTCATTGGCCCAGTGAAGGTAATTCGTTGGCCTATTAACTAACTATTACCCAACTTTGTCGACAAAATCCCAATATTGGGCCAAAAATGTGTGCTACTGGGGAGGATACATACATACAAAGGTACACTCTTTGGAGTGAGTCCTATTATATAAATACGCAGTCTATCCGTTTTGTAACTTTTATTTATTTATTTAATGTGAATATGCATCTATATGAATTTCTGAATTCTTTCTGCTATTGTCTGTAACTGTAACTGTAACTATTACATTTATCATCGCTACGTCATGTGTCGTCCTCTTGTCCAGTCCAGTCTTGGAGTCTTGTCACATTTGGTTCCTGTTGCTACTAACTAAAGTTAATTACTCCAGTTGAAGTTCTTTCAAGGACTTCCAATGTTATTAGCTACTGGGTCTTATCCAGACCAATTCCTGTGGTTAACAGTATCATAATGTTATATTATTTCATTAAATATATTATAACAATGTAATTACAGCTAAACCACAGCAAAATTACAGCTAAATCGTAAATAAAATTATATAATCTTCAAATTTTTGTATGTGAATAAAAAAACATTTTTTTCAAATGATCTTAACTTTTTTTAATTAAATACCCTGTAACAACATTACAGATTGTAGTGAAAAATAATTCTGAGCTGAGGGCACAGCATGGTCAATTTTGTGCCCAAGCTGACACAGAACCTTAAACTGCCAGTCAGGCTGGCCATCTAAGTTGTGAGTACTGGTTACTGCAGTAAATAAATAAATATTTAAGACTGACTGAGAGTGGGGCCAACCAAGTGTAAAGGATTAACCAAAGAAAATTTTAAGATTATGAGAATTTAAAAGAGCATATAATTGAAATTGTTAGTCTATTAATGCTGTACACAACACATAGAAAATCATCTTGATGCCTGCCATGTTTCAAAAGACTAATGCATTGAATTTCTCTAATCTAAATTACAAATTTGTGATTCATTTATTTAAACAATATAATTTATATATACAAATAAATATTGAATTACATTAATTGATTTTGTTAACTATTTCCTGCTACTTTTAGATATATAGCCCGAACTTCTGAAATAATCCATTTGGTATTTACTGACTCACTCACTCCTTTATTCTAAATAGTTTCTCAAGAATCATAAGATTTAAGTAGCTGAACTGATTCCTTGCCATTGCCTAAACAACATAGAAATTGAGTTACACAACCAAGTTCTTACTAACATTGAGAAACATCAATGCTAAAATCCCTAAACTTTTCTCCTGGCATTTAAAAAGCCTATGCCTGCAAAACTTATTCACACCCGTCAACCAACACTAGCTTTTGATTGGCTCACAGTTTTTGTGTATCTTGGGTCTATAGTACACTTAATCACATTTCTGCCTACGCATCACTGTCAGCACATCATCTCGCATCTCCCACACAATAGCTTCATTCTGATTGGTACATTCTTTCTCTAGTTTTATCAATGGATTTCTGAGAAATTATGGTTTCCACCATAATTTCAAGTATAAATAGAAGCCGAAAATCGTTGTTCGGTAGAAATTGAGGAGGACCTCCCACTAAACAACAATTACAAGACAGCCTACTAGACCCGGAACTACCTACAAGATATTACAAATTGCTTAATAGGAATCCAGCCAACTGAAAAGAAAACACAAACTTCTTACTCACCATTCCGAATCGGAAAAGAGCCTTGCCTGCCCTTAGCTAGTTAAACGTCCGAATTTCAATTTTTCCTGAAAACTACAACCTCTCACTTTTTAAGTGCTCATTACTATTTTTTTAAATAATAAAACCTTTAATCATTATTTATAACCATGCAGTAATTACTCTTACAAAAATTTAATGTCAGACAAGTATCTGTTTGTACCCATCTGAAATTATTCACGGAGAATGTTTATAAAAACTTAGTCCTATTTATTGATTAAGATATCAATTATTAAAATAAGTTTTAAATGTTTTGATTTAATTAAAATTGTATATGGATGCAATGGTACTTCCACTTAGCGATTATTTAAAAACTGCAACAAAATATTAAGTACATTAATAAGAAAATTTAACACCATTTTTATGATAAATAAAACTTACATCTTATGTTGCTATTAAACTTCTAAAAGCGATATTATACAATGGATTTTAAGGGCATTAGTTATCACAAAAACAAATGTTTTATTATAAAAAAATGGTATTTCAAAAAATCTAAATATTACTAATTGTTAAAAAAAATTGTATCTCCAAAAGGTTTTAAATGTAAAGCAAATGAAATGAAAAATTTATATGTAATTAGGGATACTATAATTCAAATTTAAAAATTCTATTATTAACTGCAATACTGTTAATTATAAGCTGTTAGTAATAACAATTTAAATTTCTAGTAATTATGTTACAATTATTTACTATATAATGGTTTAACAGAAAAGTATAGTAGTTGATTTTAAATGGCATTTTATTGGGATAGCCATTACTGGAAGGTATTGTCAATACAATACTCACATACAAATACTTTACTTAATATATTTAACTAATTATGTACAATATAGTCATACCTTATCTATTATTATCTTCTTTCTTTCAGATATATAGAATGAATCCTTCTACTGTCTATTCTATATTGGCTATTAGAAATACTAACATTATTAAAAAAAAAAAAAAAACGTTGACATAAATAAACTAACTACACAATTTATTAATTTTCATATGACAGTTTTAGATTTAATTTAATAAAAATTTAGTTTTCAATTCTCAGCTTATGAGAGAGCTCAAATGAAAAAAATAATAATAATGTGATGAGAAGGATGCCACCTCCTGTGATCTGGATATGCAGAAATTGTTTAAAATAAGCTAAACTTTTTGTCCTAATCTGACTGTTACACTCTTGCTGTGTTTAGTAAGAAGCTTTAATTATTTATTATGTCATATCAATTATTTTGTGTTATAACCAACCACAGAACAATAACAAAGTGTTAAATGATTAGCTATTATATTATTTATGGTGAAATTTAATGAAACTAAGGTGAAATGTATGTCATTAGCCATAGAGCTAATGACTTTTTAAATAATTTATAATAATATTTTATAGTATTTTTTGACTCTTACTATCCTGAAGTAAATTTCAGAGACTACAAACATTTTAGACAAACATGGCTACCTTACTAATAAACCCTTAAAAATATTTTCAGCTATCAAGTTGCAGCAAAAAAACAATCTGCCATATTACGAGATGTTCAAATTCCTCCTCTAAACACAGCAATATATTGGATTGAATATGTAATTCGCCACAAAGGTGCTCCACACCTTCGTACAGCTGCATCTAATCTAATGTGGTACCAATATTTTCTTATAGATGTTATAGCATTTGTTATATTGGCTATATTAGTAATGCTTCTGTTAACTTATTTACTTTTTAAAACTTTCTTTTGGTTCTTAATTAGACAAAAAACAGTGATTAAATCTTTAAAAAAGACAAATTAATTTGGATTATAGCTTTGTTAAAAAAAATTATTTATTATACTTGTGTAATAGCCCTCTGACCCTTCTATAAGTCTTCAGTCTGGGAAGTGTATTAGTAATAATATTTCTAGTGTTTCTTTACTGATTATGGTCAATCTCTTGTTTACATCCAGTCTCCTTTAGCGATTCAAGCGTTTTTCTCTTTTTTCTTAG
Organism: Callitettix versicolor; assembly: GCA_022606455.1. Lineage (NCBI taxonomy): Eukaryota > Metazoa > Arthropoda > Insecta > Hemiptera > Cercopidae > Callitettix > Callitettix versicolor. The sequence continues at coordinate 30,288,589 of CM040188.1, forward strand.
TGATAACTCTCCAGTCCTTGGTGTTAAGATCTTTGCCATGCACTTGTCATCCACTATCAGGATTTTGAATGGACCCACTTTCCAGCATAATTTATTTGTTCATTACTCTCAGGATAACCTTCCTATACTCCATAATTTGGCAGGATGTGAATTAAAAATTTAATGTTTAAATTCATATTTTATTAACTAAATACTCAGAAAAATATTCTCCAGCATTTATTTTAATACCTTGTTTTCACCTTTTTAAATCAATTATATTTCACATTTTCATTTAGTTTAATTATTAAATATATAATTTTTGATAATAATTTATTTTTGTATTTTGTCTTTTAGCAGTCGTGCTTTTTTTTAATGTAATTATTTTTATTCTTGCCCTTCTTCACTTATTGTGCTACCACCAGAGAAGCTTTTTTTGCCTGTCTGGACAAATGTGACAGGAGTTTATGTCTGCTTGTTTCTCTTCCATTTTTAAGATCCGACTTGATCTCTTTTTCAGTGAATATTTTTCTGAGCAGTTGCTCCTTGCTGCAATGGTTAACATTACTAAATTTCACTATTCTCCAACCTATCAGTTTTGTTGAAATTCATTTTAAGATGATTTTTGTTGCCTCTAATAACATTGTCTCATTTTCAAGGGTAATATTTATAATGGATTCGTCCTTGGATTTTCAAGTCTTACCAGTATTAAGATTAGCTGCTGCAAATGATTAATTGGGCAGAGGCAGTGTCAGAGTTTGTTTCTGTTGTTTCCAGCCTAGACATTAGATTGGAGGATTTTTATTGATCTCTAGGACTAGAACCATGTGTTCTGTAAAAGGTTGGACACCTCAGGTAGGTTGCAGCCCTTTGCCAGCATACAGTGGTCTTGAGGGTAGCTTCGCCAAATGTGTAGATGTTATTTCAATTCTCTGCTACCTCCTCAAGGGGGTGTAATTGCTAAGTTAATTAAGTTTTATATCACAATATTTTATTCAAGCAATTGTTATTATCAAGCAGAAGTCAACCTCCACTTATATTAATATTGGCAATTTTTGTAGCTAATTTAATTTCAAATAAACCTAGTACTTTAAAAACAAACTTGTAAAGTTCTTTATAATAAAACTGTTTTACCATGATATTACAAATTGTTTCCCATCCTTCTTTCACTAGCCTATTGCCTATTTAGTAAGATTGATAGATAGTTCTTTAACATTCGGATCTGTACACAGGTTCAAATCTAGTTCCTACTGTTGATAATAGTTAAATTAGCTACTAGTTATAATATACTAGTTTAGTTTGAAAATTGAGTCCACCTAAAAGTAATGTTAGAAATGACAATGCTAATAGCTGTTGCAGAAAATGTTCAACGTTATTAAATAATTATGGCCTATAGGTAAGCCACTTAGAAAATGGCCTGTTAAGAACACCAGTGGGACAGAGAAAAAAATGTGCGAGAGGCCAAGTTCCCACTCTCACCATTGCTCCCTCATTTCTTTCCCTATTGCTGAGTAGTAATAGTTTGTAAAAGCAGATTGAATTGACTCTGTTTCACTGGTCTGTTTTTTACTTCGGGGTACTACAGAGGTTCTTTAGCCTCTGACATGTCATCTATAAGCTTTTATGTTCCCCTTCTACTTCACCATAAACCGACTTCAGTGCCATTGACGAGGTCCGGAATCTTGGCCAAGGTTTCCTTATGAAACTCTTGATCTGGTTGTTAAAGTCCTAATAGTCTTCTTCTTTTAGCCTCTTGTTTTTAGGACAGAGAGAAAAAATGTGCAAGAGAGAGGTTGAGTCACGTTTGACATCGTAGTTGAACGTTACCAATCTCTGAAACAGTTGTAAAGTTGTATTCAGAATGGTTGTTATAAAATATTATCTCAGGTTTTAACTATATTAGTCAGCCATAGAAGCAGGTCAAACACCAACATTAAGAAAAATTAAATATTATACAGTATTGTGTGTGTGTGTGTGTGTGTGTGTGTGTGTGTGTGTGTGTGTGTGTGTGTGTGTGACTATTAGAAGGGGTAATAAAATTTATATAGTAATAGTTATCACAAATATCTGTCCTCGTTTTGAATTTTTTATTTAAAATTTTTGTTAGTTAATACTTTGTATGCAGATCATGAACCAATAATTATTAATTCATAACTGAATAATAATCTGGATCTTTGTATCTGCAGTCTACAGTGTTGAAGACAGTTGTAGTAAGCTCAGTGGTTAGTCTTTATCATAGATAAGGTCACTTCCTCTAGTTGTTTGGTTAGTACCAGTTGTTAATCTATGGTTGCTTTGTTAGTACTTCTTTGGTTACTTTGTACTGTTAATGTTACTTTGTTAGTACTAGTACTAGTAGTTAGCCAGCCATCATGGCTGACGTTGTAACATGTACGGAAGTTAATTTATTGAAAAATTCGAAAATATTAGTGAACGTTGAAGAAGCTTTACAAGATATTTTAGTGGTGACTTACGCATTAGAAAATAAACTTTACCAGGGTGTTTTATTGGATTCTACCAAACGGTTAGTAAATTTGTTTTATGTTGAAAGTTGGAGCAAAATGTAAAAGGCCTAGCCCTAAGATGTTGGAATGCTTACTACTACCACATATTAGGCTAGGCATATTTTTATTAGTCTGTTTTATTGTGTAAAATTTGATATAGGTCTAACAGTATCTGACCTTTTTAAAACTGTTTTAGAGTTTACATTAATTTGCAAAAGATTGTATAAATATAACAGTAGGCTTAGGTCTTAAAATAAATGTGTCCTTTGGTTAGCCCTAATAAAAATAGTATTTTATTATTGGAAAATCATTACATTTAAATTTATTATTGATGTTTATTTGCACCTATGATTGCAATAGGCATAGAAAATACTTTTTTTGGTTTGGTCTTTGTTGTATTAAGGTAACCTAACCTTAATAGTAGCAGCTGTCCAGAACAGTGACCATGAAACACTTGCCTTGTTAATCTTTTACTTAAAGTAAGTCTATTAATTTTTTTTTTTAATTAGATGGTAAGAAAAGTGATTGTGTATTATGGTGGTTAAATATTTTTTATCAAGTGTTTTAATTGAGACACTGTTGATCATGAGTGGTGGAAGGATAGCATGACCAAAGATATCCACATTTTTTGTAATTGAGAATATACAAAAAACATATGGTAGGCGTAACTACGCTTAGCCTAATGCTGATAGAAATGCAGTTTAGGGTCTTTCATAAGTTTTCGTAATTTTTGCACTGAAACGCTTCAAAATATGCCCAATGTTAATAATATAAAATATAAAAGTGCAGAAACAACGGGAAGTTATAAAGAAGTGAAAATAATTGTTTTAACATAACCTCAAAATTACAGTGCAAAAGTGAGAAATGTGTTTACAACAGTGAAAATGATAAATTTGATGTGTGTTATTCATTTATAATTTAATGTGTGTTAAATAATTGTGTGATTAATAGTGAAAGGAATATATTTTTTATATTTAAAAAAAAGAACTATAATCTAAGTCAACTCGGCTGTTATGAGCTTAATGACATGCATGTTATTAACAATGAAAAGGATATAATTTTTTTATGTTTTTAAAGAAAGAACTAAATAACATAACTTCAGAAAGAAAACTTTTCTTTAAAGATATGATTTGTAAGAAATTCAACAACACTATTGTAATTTTAAGCTGAAAAAAAAGGCAAATTGCAAAAGTTCATAATTACCGGCAGCTATTTTTCCGAATGATGTTTTCAGAATAAAAACTATCATGTTATTAAATGATTTATAATATCGTGCGTATTATCCAGTGAAGCAACTTTATCGTACAAAGTAAACAAAAGTAAATCCATGTAAGGTAAACATGCAAGTACATTTATGCAAAATAAATAATGACATCCGAATATAGGTTAGGCGTACAAGTTAGTATAGTAATAAATAGCAAAAATGTAATTCCTTGTGTATAAATGACATCTTCCACGTCTTGTAACTGTGGAAGTGGTATATAACATATAATACAAGCAACAATGTTGGTGAAATAATGATTTTCATGAAGTCCCTAAAGTGCATTAATACCCTAATGCTGAAAACGTTTGGCAAACTCAAAAACAAAAGCCTGATTTTTTGAAAATTGATCCTTTTTGTGTTATTTAATAGGCACAAATTATAGAGTAAGCTTTGCTTTGTTATAATAGTTGTTATTAAAAAAAAACTTTATTTCATTAACTAAAATTTTTATACACACTATACTTTCATTATACATTATAGCCTGCTTTTGTTATAAATTAAGACAGGATTTCTTGTTAACTAAAGTTTATAACCTTCTTTCAATTTTAGGTGTATTGTCATTTCCTTGTAATGACCATTTTGTTTCGTAATTCATTATCAACGTGTGCATACGTGTGTGCGTGTATAAATATATACTATATTTATAACGAAATACCCTAACTAGATAAAAATGTTTTTCAATTAAAAAGAACTTTGGTTAAAGAAACCTCACAAGGTTTTAAATTGAATGTAGATTTTGTGTAGGCCTATTATTTATGTAGTTAAGTGATGAGAATTGTTTTGTTTTAAATAAAACTATTATTTCAGATAGGTAATTGAAACTATTTAGCAGTCACAAGCTCTTTCTTTGCACAGCCTATTGAGATAACTTATGTTTAAAATAGTTGGATAATCAACAAGATAATGAAGGAAAATATATTGTATGGAGGGTATCTTACCTAATATTTAATATCCAAAACATGGAGTGGACATAGAATAAAGAGTGTGTAACAGCGTGACAACTGAAAACATATATATGTCCTTGTTGCTTGGAAAAACTTGTAGCTTTTGTCTACTTTTAGGGAAAATTAATAAAAACACTAAATATCATATAAGTCATGTTATCCTACACTATGCTATTCTGCAATAGATTATAATTTTTATTACAAAACTGTATCAATACATTTATAAAATGTTGAAAATTTAATTGAAATTGTAGGCTATAGGACAACATATTACATACAGTTTTGAGTGTCACTCCTAAAATATGTACCGCAAGAAACAGTTTTTTACAATAGAGTCATTAAATTTACTCTTCGATGAGTGAAAAGTCTGGTAAACAGAGAGTCTATTTTCACACATTTCTAGTCAGTAGGTTACTATAGCTTCTTATACCTACACTACTTACAATAATTAAACACTACTATATTATAAGCACTAAACATATGTGTGCTTAGAACTTATACATGCACTAAAAGAGAATATTTTAAAAATGACACAGTCAGCATGTGGATATCTTGTGGATGTGGTGGTAATGATTTTCCAACAAGAATTTGTAGGCTTATTATAGAATTAAAAATGAAATATGTTTTTTGATAACAGGTAATTTTTTTAATATTCAACATCAACAATCTCTTTTTTTTATCAGGTAATCTTATATCATACTGTTATCCTTTCCACAAAAGCATTCGTTATGGAAAACACCTTTGTTTCTAAGAAACCACACTGCTTTTTCCTTACAATTAACTTCATGAACTTACTGAAATAAAGACTTGGTATACACACTCTAAATGAACTAAGCAATTGACGTGACGTCAGAAATATTGTCACAAACCAGGCAGCAGTGCTGCACCAATAAGATAATGTTGTGGTGAGCTAACTCACCACACAAAAAATTTATGCAAGGTCAGGTTTAGTTTTGTGAGGTTTTGTTATGTTCTAATATTGTAGAAGTTCTGAAGGTTGTGTAAAAAAAGTTAGAGCTGTACAGGCATTTAAAAGAATAGACCCAACGTTTTTGGAAACCTAATCTCAATGTTAAAAACTGCATAAATTGGCATTTAAAATTTTTAAATTACATTGCAAATATGAAAATTAATCTTGATTACTGCCAGAAAAGATGTAAAATTCTAATTTTTAAGCAGATTTTGATTGTTGATTATGATATTAAAAAGCCTTCTACGTATATACAGAAAACTCTTAATAATACAAGTTTATATATACTAAAGGCTCTACGGTAATTCCACGTCATGATATCCACCACCTTAGATTCAGATGAAACTTAGTATTTTTTATTTGTTCATATATATATATATATATGCGCAAGTATACCAAATTTTATCTCTATCTAATTAGTTTTTGATTTATTGGTACTTAAAATGTAAGTAAGTTTCTGCTGTTTCTGAGCTCTCTCGACAAACTTGTACGTTCAGCTTGTAATTTGTACTGTGTGTCTGTTGTCCTTTGTACGAACTAAGTAATACATTAAATCACGATATGGCAAAATGCATGTAGAAGTAGTATCACATTCTGGCAGATTGTACATATGCATATAGCATCGAGTGTGAGTGCCAGAAGAGCTAACTGTCACACAATTAGTTGTTTATGATACAACAAGCAAAATGTTGAAAATATAATTTTTATACAAGGGTATTGAAATTTGAAAGCACTATATTGAGGTTCATTGAGGTTACAAAGAAACAGCAAAAAAATATTCATAGACATTTGTATATGTGCTAACTTTCTCTTTCTTACCTGAAATGATTCGAGAATACTCATTTTGATAAAAATGTTTAATCAAGGCAACTTGTTCTTCAGTTAAACTGTTCTTGGTTCTGTTGTTGTTTTCCAATGGCTTCACGCCATCTTTGATCTTGCTTCCCAGTAGAGAGGCCAGGGAGGTCTCTTCTTCTCTGCTTCTCTTCATCTAATTTTCTGCAGACCAGGAGATGGTCCTTGTTCATGATGGTGTCTGGGCATTCACACAATGTGCAGTTGTCATATCTTAATTTTCATCAGGTGTTCATTCAGACAGTCGTGTCCAGTTGTCAGCCGAAAGACTGTGACAGATGTCCTCCTCTGGAGGTCCTTGACCTTCCCGTTAAAGTCGAATACATTCTCATAAGGCTTGTTCTTTATGTCTTCCTTGACTTTGTAAATTCAAGATAATATGTTCGCTTCAGTGCACTAATCCTAGCCTCCAGTGTGAGCATTCTTTTTGGTTTCTGCACTATAAGGGTTCCTTGTTTGGCCAGCTTGTCTGCCCGCTCATTCCCTTGTATGCCTACATGTGACGGGATCCACTACAGTACCAATTCCTTGGTAATGTGTTTAACTATTTTATATTTCTTCTGGATCGATTCTATCATAGAGTGCAGATGTGTTGTCAGCAATTGCTTATAATGCCGATTTAGAGTCAACTAATATCACTATGTTATTATTCAACCATGGCCTCGTTATTATTTGCCTCAATGCCTCATCGATTGCAAATAACTCCGCCTCAAAAACGGTGGCATCCGAGCTTAATGCTCATAGAATATTCCTGCCCCTGTTTCACCTCCGATTTTAGATCCGTCAGTGTATATTCGCAACCAGTCGTCTGATGGGTATAGGTTGTTTATAGTCTCCAAAGTTATTCGTGCAACTGTGACTGGGTTGTCCTTGACTTTATTTATTGGTTCCACAAGTTGAGTGCTTATGTTGTACCTTCAGCTGTATAGGCTCCTCGATCACCACACCACTTGATCTCCATTTAAGCATCAGGTGTTTGAAACTTGTTTGTGTTTTTAATGTTTGTTCTGCTGGTGGTTCCAGGATCCATGGGTTATTATACTTCCTGTGAAGAATCTTTTCACAGGTTCTTTCGTTAGTAATTTCCCTTTTCTTGGATCAGGTAAACCTTTCTCTTTTAGTAGTTCTTGTGCTTAACAGAGTGCACATTTTTAACAATGAATTCTTCTGCGACTTTTTTCTACTCCTTACAAAACTTAAAAACTACTTCCACAAAGCTATAGTGTACTAGGGATGAACACATCAAACGATGGAGACAATTCCCGGACCAAAGATTGAGGAAACGCCTTCTCTCGGGATCCAGAAGTCGGAGCAAGAGTAAACAGCTGAATTCTTTCACAAAAAGTAATGGATGTTTCAATGCCTCCGTAATCATACGAGGAAGTTTGTCCATATTGTTAGCGTTTTCTTGAATATTTTTTTGATATTTTTCTGTCATTCTTTTCAGTGGGAAAATCTCTTTCCAAGACTTTGCATACTTTGATTTTTCTTTCAACATTTTTCTAGAATTTTTTTTGATTTTCTATGAGAAAAAACTACATTGAATTTAAGTGGAGATTCTCCAGTTAAAAGATGTATTTATTTCTTCCAATACTAAAGATATTCTCATTGAACACAAAACTTCTCATTGTCATAAATATCTTGAAAATTGTCAGTAGGATCAACTCAAAGTCATCATTTTCATTTCTAACATTTAAGAATGCTTATACATTTCTTAACTACAGGCATTGGATATTTTCTGTCCAGGGATGGCTTTAGTAACTTTTGGAAGGCTAATAATTTGGTCAAAAATTCTTAAGATACTGGACTTTTAAAGTTTTGTTTATTCTCTTCTTATGTCTTTGAAAGGCATTAAAACAGAATGTGTGATAAGTTTCATATTTATCACCACTACTTAATTGGATGATTTTTTTCAAATTAACTTAACAATTCTACATTTGTTATGGCATTCAATTCCACAGTACTGTCCCAGTGTATTAAACTTTTTGTTTTTGATTGAAACATTTGAAAAGGATTAACTATAAATTACAAGTTGTGATGTCCAAAGCTATTTTTATTGTAATAAAGCTGTAACACTATCTATAGGCCCATAGGCAAGTATAGAGTTCCTGCAAAGAACAGTTTAGTATGTTCATATTTTTCATGTAACATAAACATTTACAAAACATGTAGGCCCCTAACAATAATTGGATACACTGATTGTTAGCAAATGTTATTGTTAGTAATTATTACTTTTTAAAATGTGAATACTTTATTTTTGAAATGATTTGAGATATCTACATGCAGATTTCACCAGTTTTTCTTTTGAAATTTTGCATTTAACTCAAGTATCACATGACTGCCCTCTTATTTTTTAAAAAGTTACATTTGAGATGACACACCATTTTTTAACTCATCCTAAAATAGATGCACAAGCATTTCTCCTCACATGCATTTCTCTTCAAATTTCACTTGCATTTAAAAAATGTCATTTTCAGACTTTGCACTTAGCATGTATAAATTTACACATAAGCACACACACACACACACACACACACACACACACACACACACACACACAAATTACAGTTTAATTGACATTAATTTAGATAATGTATGTGCATTATAAATAATTTTATTAATATATTGCTGTTTTACGTTAAAGTTACTTTAATATATTGGTATAAATAATGAAAACAGCATTTTGAATGGTTTAGTAGTTTCAACCAAAATTGTTTATCTCTATGGTTATAATTTGTAGGTGAACCAACTACCCTTCACTTTTACTTTAAGGGTTACTTAAATTATCTATTTTGTTGTTATCAAGTTTAGATTTTTTTAATGTTTATTGACTGCATAGTTGACTGAGTCCGGAATGTAACGACGTACGAGTCGCATGTTATCAAGTTTAGATTTTTTTAATGTTTATTGACTGCATAGTTGACTGAGTCCGGAATGTAACGACGTTACGAGTCGCGTGTTATCAAGTTTAGATTTTTTTAATGTTTATTGACTGCATAGTTGACTGAGTCCGGAATGTAACGACGTACGAGTCGCGTGTTATCAAGTTTAGATTTTTTTAATGTTTATTGACTGCATAGTTGACTGAGTCCGGAATGTAACGACGTTACGAGTCGCGTGTTATCAAGTTTAGATTTTTTTAATGTTTATTGACTGCATAGTTGACTGAGTCCGGAATGTAACGACGTACGAGTCGCGTGTTATCAAGTTTAGATTTTTTTAATGTTTTTTGACTGCATAGTTGACTGAGTACGGAGTGTAACGACGTACGAGTCGCGTGTGTAGCTTGGCCAAGCCGAATTTTATGACGAATATTTTAAATGTGTAATTGTGCTTAGTGTTTGTAATGTATGTTTTAATGTTTTGTTTGACTTTGTGACGACCTCGACAGAGGGATTTAACATTTTGCATGGCCTGAAGATGAAACTATAAAATTTCGAAACCGCGGTAGCCTTTATGAGGTGGGTTGATAGACCACTGACGGGAAGAACAGGTATATAATCCTAATCAATTGGTTGTTATTTGATTGTTTTTCAAGGTATAATATAGAATTATAACAAGTACCTGTATTAAAAAAAAAATAAATAAAAAAAATAATTTCTTGCTTTGTAAATTGTTTTTATACCATAAAGCAAATGAACTGTCATGTATTTTATTGTTTGGGATGTCAGCAAATATATTATAAATTAGTTTAAAAAATGACGAATATCATTTTCCCTTTTAGAAGTATTATTTTCTATTTAAAAAAAACACTGTTTCGTACTAAAATTATGTTGTAAAATTACCAAAACCATTTTTGTTTACGCAAAGAAATAAACATGGAATCAGCCCAGTTTACGTACAATATTTAAAATTTTCATGGAATTTTTTAAAAATAACAAAGATGCAAATTGTTTTCATTGACAAGTTTGTCTGGAGGTCTTAGAAACATCAAAAACGTCTAATTTACCTATATTTTAAGTACATGTAAAATACAAACTAGTCAAGATAAAGAGAAAATTTAGTATTTTCAATGCACATATGGTAAGATAAATAGTACAAAGTTTCATGAAGTAGTGGGTGTCAAATTGTCTGGACGATTTAATCAGAAGAAAGATGATTTATATAGATCCCCAGATAAATTTAAATCTGATCTGATAAACTTAAATCTGGTGCAAGGTAAAAGTTTTTGAAATTTTCACAGTTTTTTAACGTTGTTAAAGTTTTTTCTTAAAATTGTAGTCCCATATTTTTAAATATTCTCAGAAAAACTAACTGTTGTAAATAATTATGTATAAATAATTTGGCCATATTTTATTAATCTAAAAATTGCATTTTGTGATCTTATGCAGTGCTGCTATGATTTGATAATGTGTTAGAATATAATATAATAATGTGAATTAAAACGCATTTAGGCTAAAATGCTATTATTTTATTTAAATGTAAGTTGACGCTTAAGTGAAAGTTACTAGAACTGTACCGCACTATTCTTGTCTTTAAATTCAATTTGTAAGTGAAGAATGTACTTAATTAATTGTTTATCATTAAATATGTGTCATCTTTTCATAAGCAGTGCTTTTTTATAATAGGCTATATTACTATTTACTTTTAAGTTAATTGTTTATTATTGTTGGATCACCCACCTGTATGGTCTGTGGTAGGTAGTAAGTCTTCCTTTGAAATACTGGGCAAAGAATGAATTTCTAGGGTTGTGGAGTTTCCTCGGTTATAAAGCTGTTGTTGATATACATCCAAAAAGTCTAAGGATATTTTGTTTTTTAAGAGTTTTGCTTTGGATCAAGTAAAAATAATTTTTCTACTATTTGTAGTGATCAGATAGCATTAGATTTCTAAAACTGGGACTCTCTATCAGTTTCTGTAGAACTCTTGGAGTTTTGTAAACCTGAGTTCTGATAATCAGAGTGATTCAAGCACATGGAGTACTAATTCAAGAATGGTTACAGCTAGACATAAACAACATTGCACTTTTCTGAGCAGTCAGATTAGAGAGAGAGTTATTATTGTAACATAGCCATCAGACCACATATTCAAATGATTATGACCTATTCTTCCCGTCAGTGGTCTATCAACTCACCTCAAAGGCTACCGCGGTTTCGAAACTCTATAGTTTCATCTTCAGGCCGTGATACAAAATGTTAAATTCCTCTGTCAAGGTCGTCACAAAGTCAAACAAAACATTAAAACATACATCACAAACACTGAGCACAATTACACTAAAATATTCATCATGAAATTCGGCTTGGCCAAGCTACACACGCGACTCGTACGTCGTTACATTCCGGACTGCGGAGTTCTATCACTAGTAGCGCGCCCGTCATTGTTATCAGTTCCGGTGAGTCTGTTGGTTTTTTTTTACTTACTCAAATCACTTAACCTTAGAGCCATGTCATATATTAAATTTCATTTAAATGAGAGTTTTTCATTGAGAATGTTCTGGGGGTCTGATTTTTTGTTCTTGTAAATCTCAAACTCTTCAATCGCATCCATATAACTACTTTTATGACACAAATGTAATATTTCCGTGTTGGTATGGATGTCTTCGAATTTATAGTTTTTGTCCATAAGATGTTCTGCGAAAGCCGAGTTTGTCGATAATGCACTTCTGGGTATGTGCTCTTTAAATCTTTTCTTAAAAGAGCGAGATGTCTGACCGATATAGAAGCTTAGGCAATCACTACATTTCATTTTGTATATGCCAGTTTTTTCAAAGTTATCTCCACTTGTATTTGCAACTGGCTTCTTTAATAATGTTGATAACTTATTAGTTGTTCTGAAAGAGACATTTATATTTTCTTTGGCTAATTCTTTTTTTTTAGGGTGTGGCTTAAAGTTGAACCATATTCCGTGGAGATGTATGTTTTTTTATCAGGAACGATTTTTTTATTTTTGTTTTTGTGTTTGGCAATAAACCTATCAACAATTGAGCTTTTATATCCATTAGAAACAGCTATGTACTTAATGATGTTCACTTCATTTCCATAGCTTCCTTTGTCCATAGGGAGTGAAATTAACCTGTGTACCAAACTATTGTAAGCTGCCATTTTTATATTGTATGGATGGTGGGATGAAGAATGTATTGTTTGGCTGGTTGTGGTAGGTTTCCTATAAACACTGTATTTGAAACTATTGTTTACTTTTGAAATGGATAGGTCAAGAAAATTTAATGTATTATTGGTCTCTTCTTCCAGCGTGAAATGAAGGTTTAGATGTATTGTGTTAAGAAATTTATTGAAATTTTTTAATTGTCTACTATTGCCTTTGAAAAGTACAATTATATCATCCAAATACCTGTAATAAAAAACTACTTCTTTTCTGTTGTAGTTCCTATCCGACCATAAAAATTCATTTTCGATATGGTTTAGAAACAATTCTGCCAAAATGCTGGAAAGGGGGGAGGCCTTGGCTAAACCTTCATTTTGAATATAAAATTTATCATAGAACTTGAAATAATTTTGCTTTAGAATAGTTTTAGTCAACGAAATTAAATCATTTATTGCATTTGTTGTGAGCGAAGAATGCTTGGTGAGGTTATCTTTTAATATAACCATGGTTTCATTGATAGATACGCTGGTATACAAATTGGCTATGTCAAATGAGGCTAATTAATGGTTTTTTTTTTATTTTTATTTATAGTTCGTTAATTCTTTCAACCAGATCCAAGCTGTTCTTCAGGTTTAAATTATTTTCAAAAATTATTTCGTTTCTAATTATTTTATCCATCTTTTTTGCGATAATGTATGCTGCAGAAGGTTTGAAATTTACCAAAGGCCAAATGGGCATATTTGGTTTATGTATTTTTGGCAATCCCCTTAATATTGAGGCATGTGGATTCTCCATACTTTTGAAGCTCTGATGCAATCCTTTGATAAGATTGACGTGCTCTTGTTTATTTCTCTATCGATTTCTCTGGAAAAAGATAAGGTTGGGTCTTTATTTAATGGTTGGATGTTATTGTTTGTAATGAAATTCTGAACTTTGTTTACGTATTCGGTAATAGGAAGTATCATTATTGTATTCCCCTTATCTGCTTTTGTGATCATTGCATCATGAGCATTGAACTTGTTTCTAATGGTATTTAAATTATGTCTCACTGATTTGTATTTTAAATCATACTTTAAAACTGAACATGGGTTTTTTAAAACTTTTTTAACTTTATTTGCCACCATGACCCTGGCTGTATCTCTCAATTCATAGGATTTTAGTGTTTTTATTGCGGCTTCAGATTAATCAACTCAGTCAACAAAAGCGGTTTTTTTTATTATTAGGGAAGTTAAAATTGAGTCCTTTGTTTAAAACATTCAATTCATCCTCTGTAAAAACAATACTAGTTTTATTTACGACTCTGGGATAAAAATTATGATTGCATTTTACGGCATGTTTGTCTGAGTTTTTAACAAGTTGTTAATTTTCGATGAGTGTGTATCTTTTTTAAATACAATTTTCTTATTAACTTGTAACTCTTAACGACGTACGAGTCGCGTGTGTAGCTTGGCCAAGCCGAATTTGATGATGAATATTTTAAACGTGTAATTGTGCTCAGTGTTTGTGATGTTTAAATGTTTTATTTGACTTTGTGACGACCTCGACAGAGGGATTTAACATTTTATATAACGGCCTGAAGATGAAACTATAGAGTTTCGAAACCGCGGTAGCCTTTATGAGGTGAGTTGATAGACCACTGACGGGAAGAATAGGTTATAATCCTAATCAAATAAATTTTGTTGAGTTAATTTAAATACCATTTGTCAACCAGTGGAAATGTATAAGCTAAAGCTTAATTTTTATGCCAACAATTTTTATAGGTGTGGCATAAATTGTATTTTTATAGTTGTGGCCAGCCAATATAAATATAGGTGTGATTTGTTTAGTAATGTTTGAATTTTCTTTGTTTTAAGGACTTTTTTACTTTTGTAGGAATTTACCATGTGGGATTGTTGCACCTGCAAACGCTTGGAACCAAAATGCAACACCAAAATCAGAAAGTGGAGAAGATGATAAACTTTTCAGTGTAAGTCAGAGATACAGTTACTTTCAAGAAAAGCCAGCTTCTGCTACAAGCCCGAATGGGGGTCTGGTTCCTTCACATTTACTTATAAGGAAAACAGTTAAACCTAGAACAAAACTTAAAACTGCCCGTATGACAGTTCGCCTTCGACCTAGGCAAGTGTTGTGCTCAAAGTGCCGTAGTATTTGTAATGAAAATTCTGAAAATGTAGACCATTCTAATAAAAAAACTACTCAACCATTTTCTGAAAACAGATGTGATAACCAACCAAAAAATAACACTGAACAGTGTTCTACGCTTATTCCAAAATTAAACCGCCTTAAAGCTAAAGAAATTTCAAATGCTATTAATGGAAAAATTATAAATAGTTCGAATTTAAAATTACCAATAATTGATGGGGATTGTTGGGTTCGACCTTCTACACCGCCTTTACCTCATTCTTTACTTTCCTCATTGCCTCCGAAAGTTGAAAATAAAAAATGTGTGATCGAAGAAGAAGAAAACATGTTAGGTCATGAAGATGAAAAAGACGAAGACGATGAAGATAAAATGGTATTAAGAAAAAAGAGAAGTGTTGGATCTATGGAAGATTTATGGGACGAAAGTGTGTTTGAAGAGGCAACAAAAAAAGCAAAGACAACTCCTGTGATTAAAATTTCTTTTGGTAGCCAAGGTGAAGGTACAGTACTCGAAATACCTTCCAAAGTTCAAAATTGTAGTGAAAGTGAACCTGAAGAAAAACATAGGACAGCTAGTGTTAAAGCTGCAAAGAGAGCTTTAAAAAAGGCAAAAAAAGAAGCAAGAAGAAAGTTTTCTGAAGTATCATCACCAGGAACTTCCCCAGCATATGAAGCTCTCCATTATCGAAGGCATCGCCACAAAGTGAAGCACAAGAAGAAACATAAAGAAGAACGTAAAGATCCGTCAAGTTATTCTGATATGAAGGAAAGATGCCTCAAGCAGAAACTATCCATAAGTTTGAGAAGACTGAATGCTACTGCATACGCTCACAGGAATGATTCTGGTCTGCCTATTTTGTGTTATGATTTATATAATTAAGTAAATTAACTAATTAACATGCTGTAGGAAGTAATGTGAGAGTAATGGTGTTAGTCGGCTTTGCATGTTGTTGGTGTTTGTCAATAGTGTCTTCTAAATGCATGAATTATTAACTCTTTTTAGAGAAGTAATTCTTTGGTTTGCTATCGTATTTCTTACAGTAGCCTACATTAGATTATTAGTAGCTTTGGCGATTTATAATGGGCTGTAGATATTAGCTTAGATTATACTGATGTAATTTTATGTAGGATTGAAGCTTCAATAACTAACTGATCTTGGAAAAAATATCTTAGCCTGTAAACTGGAACAGGCTATATTGAAACCTTCAACATGTTATAGTTAAGCAAATAATATTCAAGACTAAAATATTCAAGACTAAAAAGTTTATACTAAAAAATACAAAGCTTATATTTTAATGAAAAAAAACTGGGTATGTATAATGAATACAGTTCTGTATTTTTTTTATTAAAAAAAAAAAAGCTAGTTTTTTAGTATCTGTTGGTGAGCATATATTTATATATAAATAATATGTAGTCTATAGTAATAAATTCCTATTTTTAATTTGTTTTATTGTTGCTGAATCATATATACAGATTTTCAGTTTTACCGGGTATTAAATATATTTCAAGAAAATATTTAAATAACGTAATGAGTTGGTGCATTATTCAAAGCTTTAACTCATTGAATTTACATCTTATTATCTTCATTCGATTTTTAGGAAGAAATATGAAGATTGTTTCTATCCACAAACAGCAACATTTGAAACAAATTTATTTCAGTGCTAGATTGTGAGTCAAATATAACACAAAATCAAAACAGTATAACTGAAAAAAAACAATGACAGATAAATAAATACAAAGCATGTAATAAAACAAATCAGACATCAAAGTGTGATCTTTTATGTGTTACTAGGCTTGAACAGCAAGTAATGTACTGACCTATCTTAATATTATTGGTGATAATTGAAAATTCACCTACTGTATGTACAGTAGAGCATCGATTATCTGGATTAATGGGGAATCGCCTTGTCTGTAGAATCGATCTCTATGTCTAAAATATGAGAACTCCAACAGTGCAAAACAGTACACATTTACATACCTGTGAGTTTTCAGAAGTCATATAAAAAAAAATAACACTAAAAATTATGATTACCCTAATACACATTGTTGATAACAAAAGGAACTCAATTTTTAGCAGCTGAATCCAGTGATTCAGTTTTTTCAGTGATAGAAACTGAATTGTGTATACTCTTCCTGATGCTGAAGCCGCCTTAGAACACTGGAAAATTTTTTTTTTAGTGACAAACCATAAAGGCTATCATCGCCGAACACTAGAAAGCTTCATCATAGATGGATACATCATCCTCACTGTTGATCATCATTTTCTTCTTCATCCTCTTCTTTAGCATAACTTTGTACATGTTCAGTTATTTCTTTATGGTTCAACATCTGTATAAACCTGGTATCACCCCCCACTTGCATCACAATCAAGCTACTTTTCTATGTTTTTGTTGTCACAATCTTTGAATCCTGGGGCACTTTAATTTTTGGCTTCATTCATTTTCGTTAGGGACAACTTCAATAAGAATATCGCTTGTAGATTCTTCAGGAGAAAGCTGTTGCTAGGCTTTTGAAAATGTGATCTGTTTGACGGAATCCCATGCGTCTGTTGTCAAAGATGTAGACATTATCCTACAGGCTAACTTTCTTATACTCGTCTTGGGTGGATTCAGCATTGTTTTTGTACCCTAGCAACAACGTTCGTAACAATAACTGTGGTAGTATCTTTTGAAGGCTTCAGTAATTCCTTGGTCCATCGGCTTAAGGATTGACTTTACATTAGTGAGGTGGAAAATTACAGTGAACATGTTTTTTTCCATTTGCAAAAGCATTTCTAAAGGATGTGACAGAGCGTTATCTAACTTTTCCTGTTTTACCATTTTTTTTCCAATTTTTTTTTTACAACAGGTAAAAAATATAGCTGTTATAGCTCCGTTTCTGTTGTACTTCCGTAAAAAAAATACCTTCCTGTTTCTCCGTAATACATTCCTACCCTATTCATGTGCACCCTCAGGTCACTGTGTCCTATTGTGTGTCCCATGATGTCCTGGATCTTCATCTGGTGAAAACTCACCTAAGATTATTCGGGACCCGGACCTTCGCTATCTGATCACTGTCTCTAAAACAGACCTAGCTAACACCACGTCTACCTGACCAACAGCCCTGCAGTCATTGAGTACAGTTTCTTATACTCTTCAGTTTCTGGGATACTACCATCAGACGTAAATCTGTGGATTGATTCCTTGTAGATTTTCTGCTTCCATTGAAATCTACATTTTCTCTGAACCGCCCATTCTTCAAGACAGTTTTACTAAATCTGAAATGTTTAATTTCATCTCTCACTTCTCCTATCAAATGTTGGATTAGACCACCCTGCATCCGTTAGTCTTCTGCTTATTCCACAAGACTGAGTCTAACCCCAGTCTCCTCCAGTAAAAAAAACAAACAATTTTTTACCAATCGGTAAAGTGTTTGCTGTCCATCCAGGTACTACTCTGTACATCTTTATTTTCTTAAAACATCTTATTTTTGTGATTTAGTGATCACTACTAAAGGCAGCCTGTTACGTGAGTGCAAGTCATTGCTGTAATACACGATTTACTTACTTTATATCCAGGAGCTGCTATTTCATTTTTAGAAACTGACGATTTGTTTCGCTATTTTTTCCGTTTGATCTGTCACACTCTTCCTTATCTACAAATTCTTTAAATGTTTATTTGAAACATACAGCAGCGGTAAAATCTACTGACAGTTTTTCACCCTGAATGTCTAAACTCTCTTATCCCGTTCATGGATTACAGCCAGTAGTTGCCATAAAATCAGGTTTGTCATTTAGTCATGTGTTCATTTTAAGTGTCTTTTCACATATAGGATTTAATACAAAGTGTGGCAATTAAATTACTGGACTAGTGCTACAAAACATTTGATTGATAACCAGTTTCATTACAGAGTTTATCGCCTTCAATGTACTCTCTTTAAAATCTCTACAACGCTCCATAAGAATTTTCCATTGTTCAAAGCAGTGCTGGAAGTCAGGTCCTGTGAGCTTGTTGAGAATTTTCATTGTTTTTGCTTCCATACTGTCTAATCTTGTTCCCTTAAACTCCGTTTTGACCTTAGAAAATAAAAGAAGTTATAGGCGAGTGCGGTGGGTTGTCCAACATAGTGATGCTGTATTTCGTAAAGAATGCACAGGGTGGAATGGGCAGATGCATAGATTGGTACTTTGCTTCCAGGCCATAGGTAAAAAACCATGATTCATCACTTTGTGTAACAATTTTGGATCATTATCAGTTGTTGAATGGTCAGCCCAAGTGTTCATTCTCGAATCCTTTTGCTCTGGAGTGAGTAGTTAAAAAAAATGGTGCATTTTTGCTTAAGCTTTCACTTTGTTCAATGAGTCACATAAAATCTGACAGACACTTTCTTTGTTAATTCCTGAGATTTCAACAAGAGCTCAGACACTCAGATGACAATTTTCTCTGATCTATTTACAAACTTTTTGGATGTTTGTTTTTGATGTTGTGGGTCATCCGGGGTGTTGATCATCTTCAGTTGTTTCACGTCCACCCTTATATCTGTTAAACCTCTCAAAAACTTGTGTGCACAATAAACATTAACTTCCGTACACTTTCTTTAACATTGTATGAGCTTCTGTAGTGCTTTTCCCAGTTTCACAGGGAACTTGAAGTTAACTCATTGCTTCATCTGAACACTGCATTTTTTCGACGAGATGTTAGTGCAAGAACTTGAATGGGCGATTGCTACAGCAAAACTGAGCAATGTACAACTGTGCCCCATTGGGCTTAGGGTGGGGGAAGCATCAACAGGCACAGACATGTTGAATCCTGCAGTGTACTCGCTGTTTGCTGGTTTCAGCATCAGTCATGTTATTTAATTGCCACACCTTGTATATTTCCTGATGGTTGCCTTGGATTTTTAACTGCATAAACCATGCGTACATTGCCACTTTGAGTTCCAAGTTTTCTGCCATCTTATTATCCTACATAAACTCCCATTTTCATTATTCAGAGCTGAAGCAAACTTGTTGATTCTTTTTTATTGTCTGATACTGTAGAGGTCTCAAAACTATACTCCTGAACTACACTAGTCCCTTGCTCCTTTATTTAAACATTCTAAAGTGTTAAATTTATTAGCACACTTTTGCTTGGAAGACACCATTTACACAGCACTTTAACATACTGCAGTATTAAAAATCAGCACCAACTTTTGTCCAGCGAGACAGCTAAGCATGAAATGATGCGTTGTTTACAATTCAGTACAGTACAATAATGCCAAGGTCACTAATTCTGTGACAATTGAGGGAGGCTACAGGTAGGAAGATACTGGAGTTTGTCTGCCCGTCAATCTTAAAAATACTATGCTCTCAATTGTTATTGTTGATTCGTGAGAAGTAGCTCTCACTATAAATTTGATAACTGATGCTCTACTGCAGAGAATAATGGCTTAGTAATTAATGACTTTTTAAATTTCTTTGATATCTTAGTTTCATTAATTTGGCTTGTAAGCAGATTGAATGATTTAATGTCGCTGTAATATGGTAGGCTCTTTAATATAGTGGGCCTATAATATGATAATCAAATTAATTCCTTGATCCTGTCTGTTTTCATGTGTTTAACAAAACACAAATATTAAAGAATATATTGTACAAAAATTTGTGAAGACTTTGATTAAGATTTGTTTACTTGCAATATTCATACTTTTTATATTAAATATGACATGAATCTTTTTATGGTAAAGGGATAACCTCCCTAAATTCTGTCATAAGAACAACTTATTATTCTTTTCTAATTTTTAAAGTCCTCAGTATTATTATACTGTCATTGAAGTATAATGCCGTATGAAAGTTGTTGAAGGCATAAGATACCATATTAGCTGTATCACTAATTTTTGTAATAGTAATAACATAAACTAAGCTTCATTTAATTTCATAATTATATTGTGTCGTGAAAATATCAGATATAATTCTCACAGAGCTTAAATGTGCCTTAACATTAAGACATTTCAGTAACTTGACTATATCAGAAATTCATGTCACAGCAATGATGTTGCATACGGTTTTCTGCTGGGAAAAATCTGACCATTAGACATGTAGACATGTGGCAGTGCTATCTCATTAAGTCTTCTGACTCCAGTTACGTTTCATGTATTGTGCTGAGTGTAACAAGTAAGGATTTCTGGGATCTTCGCACTGAAAACTGAAGTATCTACACGATTTTATTCATGGCAATTGTAAAATGTGTCAAAATAGCATGAAAACATCAGCGTTTGTTAAAAAGGGTAGAATTGGAGAATCTTGCATTTGAAAACATACTCTGTTTTCTCTTTCTTCGTTTATGAATGGTGATGGGTCTACAGCCAATGCAATAGGTGGATTGTTAATTTTTGGATGAGTAAGGGTCATGTTTTTCATCAAGGTTATATAGTTAGTGCCTTTTTTTGTAGATAGTATAGGAAAACAATTACTTCCTTTATGTGGAAAAATAAAATTATAAAAGTACATATAAATATGAAAAACATTTTAATTTTAACTTCTACTAATAAAAATATGTGAAAACCAATAAAATTCGTATATAAACTGATTTTTAAAAACAAAATATTTTGTTAATTAATAGGGGTTGTATTTAAGGTATACTTCTTATACCTTGGAAGTATCCCTTTGTGTCAATATCCAGGGTCAACACACACACACAATTTGTTTTGGAAAAAAACCTGAATTTTTGATATTATGACCATACCTTGTACAGTTTGAATACACGCGATATGCTACACCTAGCAACATTCTTCTTTAAAAACAAAACGAGGCCCATGACGCATTGTGGCGATTGATCAGTTAGCGAACAGAACCAGTTTAGCGAACATGTGCAGTCAGCTCTCTGTTACGTAGTGAAAATGAAGGACTTTGAAGAGCAACATTGTAACATTAAATTTTGTTTACATCGATAAATCTTTTTCTGAAACGTGGACATTGCTTCAGAAGGCCCATAAGGACGATTGTATGAGCCATATACAATGCTACGATTGGTATACATGTTTCAAATTGGACAGAACATCGACCAACAAAAATCCCAGATCAGGATGACCCTCAACTTCAACAAATGACGAAAAAATTGATGTTGTTTGGTCTGTGATTCGTAGAAATCGTCATCTAACTGTGCAGGAGGTTGCAGAAGTTGGGGTTGTGCCATGAAATTTTAACATAAAAACTTATGTATGCATCGCAACTGTGAAAATAGTGCCATGACTGCTCACAAGCGAACAAAAAGAAAACTGTGACAAAATTAGCCAGGAATTGCTTCATCGTACTAACAGCAACAAAAATTTATGAAAACTATTGTCACAGGTGACGAAACCTGGATTTATGGATATAATGTTGAAACAAAGGCACAGTTGTCACAATGGGTATGTCAACATTCCATGTTCAAAGACAGCATGCATGAGTCGCTCAAACATGAAGTTGACGTTAATTGTTTTCTTGGTCTGTCATCGAGTTTTTCATTTTGAATTTGTACCACAAGGTCAGACACTCAACAAAGATCCAGACTAAGTGGATGTTTTAAGGCGTTTATGGGAAGATGTGCGACGGAAAAGTCCTGTAGTATTTAAAAACAAGAACTGGATTTTGCACCACGACAATACGCTAAGTCTTTCATCTCTACTGGTTGGCTAATAGTGGAACAGACGTTCTTCACCGTCCTACTTGGCAGATATGGCCTCAGCAGATTTTTTTTCGATTTCCTAAACTAAAATCCACCTTAAAAGGATGCCGTTTTCAAAGTGTAAAAGAAATTCAAGAGAAATTGATGGCACAACTAAAAGACATGATACCAATCGAGTTCCAGGGAGCATAAACAGTGGGAAAATGCTAGGACTGGTGCATAGCAAGCAAGGAAGAGTACTTTGAAGGAGATAAACATGTGTATAGTTGTTAGTATTGTAATAAAGGTTTTATGACGATAAAGTTCAGTCTTTTTTGAACAGACCTTGTATGTGCCTATATATATAATTCAAGGGTATATTTAATAATAAAAGGTTTTATTTTTAAATGGTTATTAGATGTTGTAGACTAATGTCTCACAAAAATAATTTAAATTTCACAAAATCACTTTGTGGAGGAAATATTTTTTTATAGTCTTAAATTCTAAGTGGTGTATAGAAAAGCGACTACAAAAAGTGGTATTTATAGTGGCAAAAATAAACATTTTATTTTTCGTGATTGATTATTATAAGCATGTTTTATGGTTATGATAAAAGATTATTATGACGATTGTGATTTGTGTCAATTTGATGAATGTGTGATTTAAGAGATAAGCTTTTTAGGTGAGATATTTAATGTTATAGAAATGGTTTTGTACCCGGTCTTTAAGAAATAAGTTGCAACTTTAAATTGTAGTTTTTTTAATTTGCTGTTCAAGCCTCAAGCTTTTAAGCAGATACAATTTGGGATTTGTTTCTTTGTTATTTACTTGTTGCCATTGTAACAAATTTTCTTCAGTATCTAAACTTGTACAACAGCGCAGTATAAAAAAAGTATTCAGTTGACAATTTGTTTAGCTGCTCATGCGAGACCTTGTTCTAGTTGAAATTTACTATTCACACACAAGACATCTGTCAGTGTAATTATAATCGCAAGAGCTGTTTTCAAAAGGCACAACAGCTGGCAAATAAATAATTTTCCCATTATCAGTGGGTAGCCTTCCTTAATAACTGTTACACTAAACAAAATCCATGCAGTAGCAGTAAAGAGGAATCTGTTTTTTTTTTTAAGTGGATGGATTTCTCGTGTATTTCTTGCCCTGTCCTCACCCTACTCATGCAAGATCACATACTCAGCTAAACTTTGTCAGCTGTACTGTAGTTCATTATTAATTTTTTACTTCACTGCCTCCTTCTTTACTATGTTATATATAAATTTATATACTTTGTTACGTTCTGTGTTAAAAATAACAAAACAAACACATTTAAAGTTTTAACTTATTAATGGTAGTACAATATACTTATTGGTATCTTTAGTTATTCATCTTGTATAATGTAACTTTTTACTATATTGTTTGTTGTTTTCGGATTGATTGTGGTTCTCATCCACTTCTTTGCCCTAAATAGTGGAAAATTAATTGTATGTATCCCGTTAACATATTGTCATTAGGAAGTCAAAATAAATTATCATATTGAAATGGTAATTTTTTTTAAATTTCACTTTTTGGTTTAGAATTTTAAAAACAAATGTTTTTTTAATTATAAAATTTATATTTTGGAAATATTTTTTTAAACTATTAAATGTACTAGTTTAGATCTGTTAAAATTGTTTATTGTAGATTTAAGGAAGCAGACATTTTGACAAAATTAAAAGAAATGTGTGTCAAAATAATAGAATACAGTAATAAGTAATCACATTTATCAGATACTTATCTGATACACGTTCATAAATATAGATTATAGAATAATCAGCTTCATCTTTAGATTAGTAGGCATAGAGTTCACATAAATATCGTTAGTAACCTACAGTGTAGTTTAACCTCTACTTCAAGCTGTATTTGTAATACATATCAATATACTTTCTTAGTAAGGGTAACAAACATATTGATCAAATTTCCTTTTTCGTTTTATAACTGAAAAAGATGCTCAAGCGTGGCCCTCAAGCAATCCAACAAAACAAATTATGATTTTGATTATTGTTGAAATCTCTAAAGTTCTGATTTTGGGGCTGTCAACAATAAAAGGGAAAATCTGTAAGATACAAAAAAAATTAGAAGGCCTAATTTCATAAAATTGGCTCTTAAAACGTGCAAGAAGTAGATCGTAGTTTAATGGGAATTGTGTTGGTGCTGCACTCTACACTTAAACTCACTCACCACTCAACAACAAATTCAATTTTGGTAATACTACTGTATTATAATACTTTCTGTATTATCATAAACTTTATCTGTAAACTAATTGTCCATTACTTCAAAAATTATTCCATAGTTTACGAGAAGAAATCTTGGATGGTTAGTCAATTACACCCACATGATCATCAGTTTCTGCCACAGTAATTTCTAACTTCAATAAACATTGCTATCTTTGTTTTAAAGAGGATGGATAGAAGTTTGTGCCAGTACCGTTCTGATATTCTAGGCAGCTGATTTCAGATTCGGACGCATTTTAAGTTTTACAAGTATAATATCATTTTCTGACACTGCCTATCCAAGTTTTTCCTAATGTTTATTTGGTTGTAAAATTTGAACAGATTTAAAGTTTTATTTCATACAAAATGAAGTAGAAAGTATGACGATTGTAAAAAAATATGTATTTTTAGTACATAGATGTTAATGGATTTCTTATGTTTTATGTCCCTAAATCTAAAAAGTTGGTTTTCACTTGAATGTCGTTTGTCTGCATTATGGACACATCTCGGGAAACTAAACTAATTGATTAATTTTTATGAAATTTGGCATGTAGGTCTGGTTTGCCCATAACGTGCATTTTTTAATTCTTCAAAAACAATTTTGTAGCCACTTTTATTTGAAAATCCTGTGAAAAATCTGTCAAATTTCTCAAAATTGGTTCATCAGATTTCTCTGAAATTTTGTTCAGTATGTAGGGGAGAATCTGCAATAACTGTGGTTAATGTAGGAAATTTGAAAATAAAGAAATTGACAGATCGGTAATAAATAGAAAAACCATTAGTTTTTTCGGCGATCGATAAACATGCTCTGTTTTATTATTATTATTATTATTTTGGAAAATGTAAAACTGTTAAAATTTCTATCTAACTCTTAATACAAATTTTACACACAGAGGTATTCAAGTAACATACGCGAAAGCACTGCGGGCGCCACTTGGAGTACTCACGTGATTGTTACGTGATCGACTTTTTCCGAATCGTATTACAGTAAATATGTGAGACATTCATGCACTCATTCCAAATTTGTTGACATTATTTGAAGCGTCTCGTCAAGTAGAAGTAGGATTGTTTATTTATCAATGTTTGGTAGGGTTACAAATAGTGCCAGCTGCAGCGCTAATGATATAAATAAATCCTGTCAAGTTAGTGTTTGGTTTTGTTTAAAAGGTTACTTTTATTATTTATTACACATTATTTACAATGGAAGACTGTTTAAAAAATGTCAACAGAATTAACTTGATGGTTAATAGAAACTCACAGATAAAAATGGGTGACAGTTAATTGAGCATCTACTATTTTAAAATAAAAGTTTTAAAAATTATGGAAATTTAATTTGGTCCTACTATTTATAATAATTACATATGTAGTTAATTCACTTAACAATAATTTGGCCGAATTTAGGTTACACTGCTTTTCACAGTCAGGCAACAACCATAATTATTATATACACAGTAGTAATTTAACTTTGTGTATTTATACATTTGTGCTTTTATTGGAATTTATATAACAAAATTATATCAATATTGCATTGTATCTTTTCTTAAACCTTTTTTTTTAGCCGCCTCGGTGGCCTAGTTGATAGCGTACTGGGCTTTCACCCCCGAGGACCCGGGTTCGAATCCCGGCCTGGGTTTGGCATTTTCATACGCTATAAATCATCCCATCGTCTGCATTAGCCCAAGTGTGCACAATAGTCGGACGTTAAAAAAAAAAAAAAAATTTTTACAAATATTATTATGAATTTGAGTTAACAGAGTAAACGGTGGTGTAACTTAGCAAATATTTTTTATCTTCATGCACCCAGGTCTTCCACTTTCAAGATAATGTACTCAAAGCAAATCATTACTTTTTCATTTACAAATAGCATTAGGCTAATTATAATAGTGTAGTTATAATTCTTGGTCATACCCTATTAAACAACGTATTTTAATAGTTAATTTTCCGTTATATTATTATGCCATGTTATATTTTTCAGTATTTATATTCTTTGAATAAAAATGGAAGTAGATATACAGCCAATGATTGTTTTAAATTCTTTTATTTACAAGCTCAAATTATACTTGTAATATTGTTTAATAACAAATATTTCATAAATATTTATGATAAAATTGAAATAAACCATGAGACCTGTGATGAAGTACATTTACACTGGGATCATAAGTCTCATGGTGTGCTATGGTGCTGTGGTGTGGACTAAAACCGAGCAAAATATCTACACTGAGATCATAAGATCCGTGGTATGCTGTTGTGGACGGTATTCCAAGCAAAATGCATCTACACTGAGATCATAAGATCCGTGGTGTGCTAAAGTGCTGCCGTGCAGACTAAAACCAAGCAGAGAGTACCCTCTGGAAAGTACCCTCTCTTCCCTATTATTCAGGAGCTGGTCTGGCTATATATAACTGGCATTGTGAAAACAACAGCAACTGCAGCAATAGAGGTTGTGCTTGGGTTTCTACCAATTGATTTACATAGAACAATGTATTATCCTTACAAATGTTGTAAGAAAAGTACTTGAGAAAAGATAAAGTGCAATATTGATATACTTTGTTATTTAAATTCAATAAAAACACAAATGTATAAATACACAAAGTTAAATTACTACTATAGTATATAATAATTATGATTGTTGCTTGACTGTGAAAAGCAGTGCCTTCTAAATTCGGCCAAGTTATTGTTAAGTGAATTAACTACAGATGTAATTATTATAAATAGTAGAAAGCACTAAGAATAGAATGTTAATTGCAAAAAAGTAGAGCCTGGATACTCTCAACTTTGGGGTGTGCCAGAATTACGCAAAGTACCTAATTCAGATTAGACCTAAGATCAGAGAACTAATTCTGATAACGAAGACAGGGATAGCATGGTTACCTGAATTTCGCTGATCCAAAACATAGGAAGTCACAAGTGCTAGGTGTATGGTTTAAGAGCTAGGGTGAAAGACATTTGTAACCCTGGGATAGACAGTATTCCAGTCAGAGGTAATGGCCATTATTGACTGTGTTTAAGGGAATTTGAAGCTTAGTTTGAAGAAGGCCTGAATTCAGATTTATACTGACAAAGCAAAATAAAGGAAACAATAAAGTTTGATCTGATCTGGGAGTGTAGTGAGAACCTTAGTGTTCTGTCGTCCCTGGGAAACCAGGTTACGCTGGGTACCAGGGCACAGTGGGGTGGAGGGTAATAAAGAGGCAGACAAGGTAGTTGGACTGGAGCCAGCTGTAAGGATTTCTTTGTGTCTGGCTGAGTCTGCTGTCAACAGGTGGATCAACAAGCAACATCTGGAAAAATGGGACAACCTTAGAAGGTACTCCTGTAATAAACATTTTTTTATAAGATCCTTTCTAGGAGAACTTGGAGGGACAGTAGGGATCTTGGGTAGAAAACAACTCAAGAAAACCATGGGACTCTTTACAGGGAACTGTGGTATAAGAATACACATGAACAGGAAAGGAATATTCTATGAGAAGCCATGTGTAGATTATGCAGGAAAGAAGGTGACATTGCAGGCCACATAATCTACTATTGTTAGGCTCTTGCTAGCAGGACCCCTAGAACCTTCAGCTGAATAAGCTAGTGAATGGACTGCTAGAACTCGCTGAAGGCACAAGTCTACTGAACTAAAATTGAAGAGGAGTACTTGCACAATAAGTCCTTTGATTGTGGTGCCAGAGGCCACAGAACTCTTTAACCTCGTACTTAATCTAATCTTATCTAATAATGACAATTACCAGTAAATCGTTCTGATAACCCAGACCTATTCAGTTTCAGAAATAAAAGAGTATAATTAAATCGAGCAAAAAATAAACATAGGCTACTACTAATTATTGAAGAAAATTACAAGCTCAAAACATGTAGTTGTAGGCCTAACAGTTTCATGTACAAGGGCTATCCAGAAAGTAACTTATATTTTTGAATTAAGAACACATTAAAGTGACAGAAAACATGTTTTATAATATAATTTCGATAGCCTAACTCTTAAACTACTTTATAATGTAATCCTCATTCAAATTTAAACACCATGATCTCAGAGTTGATATCATTGTTATAGAATTCTGTCTCCCTGAGACTTGAACCACTCATTCACTCCTTCCACATTGTTATCGATGCGCTGGGCGGTGAACAAACTTTTTTCTTGTCCAGAAAAAGGGATAGTCGCATGACACCAGATCAGGACTGTTCAGAAGATGGTGGAACACTCTCCAAGTAAAACCATCCAAGAAATACCGAGTGCGGGTGTGCATTGTCATAAAAAACAAAACCTTTCCCCAAATGCTTGTTGTGGATTGCTGTTTTAATTATTTTAATGTTTCACAAAATCGTTTATAGATTAATATTGAACCGCGTTCGAAGAAATCGACAACAGGCCTTTCCACCTTTTCCTGTCCCAAAAGTGGTTACCATTATTTTTCTTGCTGACATATGTCTGCAAAACTTTTCTTTGGTTTGATGGAGGAATTTGTGTATCCCCACTCCATAGAATGTTTTTTGTCTCTCCATTGACATATTGCAATTTATTTGCAAATTTTCCATTATATGTACATAAAACAATAATGATGTTTTAGAGTGTGGATCAATTCTCGTTCTCAAGTTCCTTCCTACTTAAACATACTACATACCTAAACATTCAACAAGAACATAAGGCTGGATCGCTATACTACAAACCAAGAAAATACACTCAGAGCAGATCGTTGAGTGATCAAACCAGAATAAAGTAAATAGTTACATGTGATCAAAAAACCATAAGTCACCAAGAAATGCTACACAAGTGATAAAAATTCCATATCAGAAAAGATGTGTACAACAGTAATTAACAGACCGATGTTTTGTACTTGCCAATACCGGATGGAGGGGCAATTACCTGTTACAGGTTTTTGACACCTGCCGTTCTTCTCTCTTAATCTCTTAACCTGAGATATGGTCATGATCCTTTCTTTTTTAATCCTTAAAACTTCAGCCTTTTAAAATTTATAATTATGTTTATTCTCAATTTAAGTTCATTTTTAATAAGAAGTATCTATAATGGCTTTATTTCTGTGCTGGTTTAGCTGATAGGGTTGTTCGTTATTTTTATGTACGAAGCGTCAATACTCTCCGGTGTATTATTTTTGCCTCTTCCCAGTTATAATCTATTATGCTTTGGACCTTATATGTTCGGCTATTTTGGGTTTACTTATTAGGCCTAATAATGTGTTCTTTTTGTATTCATTTATTCTTAAGTTTAGAGGCCTTGTTTTATATTGTCTGTTACATTCACATTTTGTACTGTAAGTACAGTTTTTAGTGCCCTGAGTGAATAGTACTTTGTGTTTTGTTTTGACGAGTTATTGCATAACATCGTTTTTTTGTATTGAAAGTGGCTCAGTTTTTATATTTACTAGCAACAAGCCTAATCTTTTCCAAAAATCCCAGCACATAAGAGATTGTCGTAAATGATAAAGATTTTTCAGTTTGGATTCTTTCTTAGTACTGTATGCAGCTTTAATACATTTTATAATTATGGACCGAGGTTATCCATCGGTCTTTTTTAGTGTGATTCAAATCAAATTCATCAATAACACGTCTTATTAGCCGGGTCAAGTAAGCTTTTTTCTGGTTTGACCACTTGAGGACCTGCTGTTATTGTTTTTTCTTAGGTATAAATATATTGTCATAGGTTTAGCCATCTAGCCTTATGTTCTTGTTGCATATTTAGGAATGAGGTTAGGCAGTTGAGAACGAGAGTTCAAACTTTTGAAAGGTGTATTGTTTTATTTCATCATTAAGTTGTGCACATGTGATGAGAACATGTGGAAGAAGAAAAGTGGAGAGAAAGAGAGAGAGAGAGAGAAAGAAAGAGATAGAGAGAAGCATGCATGTTGTATGTACATACAGGCACAAAACATACATATGCACGCGACCAACTCAGTCAGAACCGGCAGATGAAATAAAGAAGAAGAGCTGAGAACTGGAGGGGGTCTGTGTAATACTTTCACTATTCGTGTTTCTTACACTTCGTAAGCCTACTCGATGAAACTGAATCACTCTATGGTGACAAATACAAAGTGCACAACGCGGTATAAGAAGCCAACGCTTCCGCATTGACTGAAATAATATGGAGTTTAGTTTTTCAAGCATTAAAATTTTAAATACATTTTCAACACATTATTCTATTGAACAATGACATGTTTTATCCGTTCCATCACTAGTTATGACATAGTCAAGAAACTAGTCATTATCTTTGTTGTAGGCCTCAACATGCTGTAGTTGTTGACAGCATTGTTGTAGGCATGTCAGCAATGCTGACAAGAATTTTGTACCCATCTGACACAAAATTTATGGTAGCCTATCGTAGTCTGTAAAATTTCATGCAACTACTTTCGTGAATTTTTTTATTCAATTTTTTCCCACATCAATCACAATACATGTTCAACCATTTAGCTCTTCATCGTCAACATTAGTGTGGCCATTTTATACATAATGCACCAGTGCCTCTTTCCACATTATTCATTACTTTGTTCAAAGAATTGCAATTGGCTTGTTTCCTTCTAACAAAAACTAGATTGCATATCACAACTGGCAGAATTTTCTATTGCAACACACATTTTAAAAATGCACAGTTCACTAATCAAAAGCAACACAAACCTCATGCTACCACATCACTGGATGTGCACTGAGTGAGGGAACACCCAGATAACTAGACTGCAGCGGTAACCCCACCTTGTGCCACATCAACTCAAAATGTAAGCTACTTTT
Source organism: Callitettix versicolor (assembly GCA_022606455.1). Lineage (NCBI taxonomy): Eukaryota > Metazoa > Arthropoda > Insecta > Hemiptera > Cercopidae > Callitettix > Callitettix versicolor. The sequence continues at coordinate 30,319,865 of CM040188.1, forward strand.
TGGATATTTCCCATATATTAGCATTATTTTGAGATAAAAGTAAAAAAGAATTAGTTGATTTCATAAAATAACAATAAAACACAATTATTTACATTCTATTGCTGCTTATGCCTACTCCTAGGTGCTACGTTCTACATTTTCTACTCCTGGGTGCTTGTATACAGTTTTATGTTATGGGGTTAAGCACTTACATGCTATAATGTTTATGTGTAATTGTTACTGAAATTATTGTTTATGAAATAGATTTCAAATACACAAATTTATAATTTATCACATACTTAAAAATAGATGTATTTTTTACTTTGGCTCAGGGCCTCTGAGCTGATGCCTGGAGTATACTGTTCTTCTTAGTTGTTCTAAGTGTAAGCATGTGATGGCTTTTCATTGTTATATGAAAAAATCTAGCAAACAAATTATGAACGAATAGGAAGGCATAAAATATTGCTTAATAAATGATGCTTGTTAACTTACTTTTGTGAAACGTTTTCTCGTATCATTATTGTCATCAAATAAACCAGCATTTATTTAGTTACTAATACTTATAATTGAGGAAAGTTTATTATCAAACGATTATTATAGAATGGAGACAGTTGCAAGGCCATAAATTTAGACAGCATTAGAAATATAAAATCTAAGTCTAAAATATATTTTCTTACTGCAGTGATGATATCCAACCTACTCTACTAGACCAACAAAACCTAACCTGTCATCTACACCATTTATAGTTAAGCAATAAATGTGCTGTTGTTATAGTATGGTGTACAATAAATTGTAGTCAACTTGAGTAAATGTTTTGTTCTAAGATATACATATTTTTGATCTAAAGTAATATAATAATTTAAAGCATAAAACTTTTTTAAAATTGGATATGTTTGGGCAAAAATCATGACTACAATTACATAACAGTATGAGATTAAACTTTAAAAAGCAATGAATTTGCAAATCTTTCTAAAATAAAGTAACAAAAAATCTTTTCAGTAATTAGTATTAACCTATTTTCTTCCGTCTAGTGGTCTTTTTAACTCACCTCATATAGGCTACTGCGGTTTTGACCTCAGCAGAGTGATTTGACTATTTGTACTAAGGCCTGAAGATGAAACAGTGAAGTTTCAAACTGCTCTAGCATTTTTATGGTGAGTTAAAAGACCACTAGGCAGTTAATAAAATAGGTAATCCTAATTATTGAAATATGTGGTGTGGTGACTACATTGCAATAATGAAATCATTTCAGGTTTACTCATAAGCAATCTTTTAAAATATGTATGTTGAAAGTTGGAACGCATCTAAAGGAAATTATGTTAAGTTGCTTCACTTCAAAATAGCTATATCAATACTTTAGATGTTTAATTTTCCATCATATAGCAACCCTTAAAGTATATAGGGTTTGCTTATTAGTCTGTTGCAGTGTGATTAGAAGTACAGATTTTTTCACTTATAAAGCTGGCATAATAAATAAAAATTATGAGAAACTTTTATTCTCAAAACCATTATAAGTTTGTCTCAAGTTGATGAGTATTTATTTATGATAAATATTTAAATAAATACTAATGGGAGATTAAAACAAAAATTCTTTGTGGGTTAATGGTGTTAAGTATTCCTTGTGTTTAATGGTACTCTTTTTTTTTTTGTATACAACTGCGTTTTTATGCATACATAATTATTTAAGAGGAAGCCAGGGGTCCCAATGAAAAATTTTGTAAAAGGATCCTAACACCGTAGCGCTGCTTCTGCTTTGCACTTTAAGGCTCTTGAGAACTCTGCTTCTTTTCCTTGTTCACCATAAGGCTGATACATTCACATGTCTAACACCTGTGTGTACTTTACTCAGTGTCATGAAAAGATCATCATGTTATTTAGTTGATTGTACCATAATTAACAGAATATCACTGTTTATTCTGTTTTGTTACACTATCGGTTGTCCAGTTTGACACAGAATATCTTTTCATTCATACTCTCTCTTCTTTAGATGCAATCATTGTGCAATTCTGGTTTAAATTGTTATAACTTTACTTGATTTAATAAATGGCTTTTACAAATCTAAAATCCAGGAGAGAATTTGCAGACATAACATTTTTCAATAATGTCCGAAGTTTTCTTAAGAAACCAAATGTGCATATTGTCATATTCTGGTGTTTTTATCTGTTTCTGGTATTTTTATTTTCTCACTATATGAAGTATAAAGTTCAGTGATAAAAAAGGTCTTGAAATTTTAATAGTTATTTACACTTTCAGGTGTCCTTAGTCCAAAAAAGTAGGTTTAAATTGGATGCCTCTATATATATATATATATATATATATATATATATATATATATATATATATATATATATATATATATATATATATATATATATATATATATATATAATGTGTCTGTGAACATTGCTGGGAACTAAACTATGAAATTTTGAAATTAAAAATGAAATTTTTATGAAATTTGGCATGTTGGTCTGGTTTGCCCAAATTTAATTACTATTTTTTTAATTAAAAAAAAATTTTTAACCCCTTTTAAAGTTGAAAAATTGTTAGAAATCTAATTTTCTCAAAATTGCCTCTAACAGTTATGATAAAATTTTGAATGTAGATCATTCATATATTGAACGAAACATATGGGTTGCTATATCCCCAGAAAATTGAGTTAGGTTTTCACAAAAAAAAGTAAATTCCTGAAAGTAAAGGCGCAATTCCTCAAATAAAATTTGGTTAGGTCAATTGTTTTAATGATTGAATATTGGAAAGCTTGTTTGATGTTTTGCATGATTGAGGGCCAATTAATTCTTCACAGATGTCAGTAGAAATTTTTTTCCTGTGGACAGATAGTGAATATTGAATCAGGTGAAAAAGTTTTATTTTTATGTTTTATCTTATTTAGGCTGATATATTTTTCATCCTTTATGTTTCAGGTAAATTTAAAACTTATATTTTTTTAGAAGGATTTATTAAACATTTTTGCTATTTTTATATGAAGTGATAGTTTTCCTATTGTTGGTTAAATTGGGTACTGCATCGCCATTGCAAAAAATGGCTGCATTTGTGGAGATGATCCCTGTATGAAATGGGAGTTGGTTTGCCATATGTTCTAGCATGTTCAAACAAGCTCCCTGTTTTGGTTTACTGTGATGTTTGTCTACTAATTTTGATGTCTATAAAAATGTCATTAGAGATGTCAATCATGATCATTATGTTTAATGAGGTTTTAATGCTGTATGACTCCAAGTTAGCCATTCAGGCACATATATAATTAAAAACATGTGATTTGTATGTTTTAACATGGGTTGTAATGCATAGGGTCATCTGGGATACTTTGACGGAACTCCTAGCTTTAAGGAAATCATAATGTTTGCTGTAGGACATATAACATTGATACCCACATGTAAACAGACAGACATGTGTAAAACCTATATTGTGACATCTATGGATCGTGATATATGAAGCATATATTAAAGCAGTGATGAAGTGATATATTAAAGCATCATGATACAAAAATTAAGATGTGTACAAAACCTGTCTCTAAAAGGTTTTAAAACTAAAAAAATAATTTCATATACAGATTGAATAAGGGCTTATGACAGAATTGATTATATTTAACAAAACAACACTGCCATACAAATCTTTATAGGCTAATACAATAAGTCTCTAACAAATTTCAAAGAGTTAACCAAATTGATTGTTTTTGATTTAAATGGTTACATATCATTGATACAACTGTTGTGATGTATAGATGGAATAATATGGAGTTTAAGTGTTCTATGATTAAAATTTTAAATACATTTTCAACACATTGTTTTAAATATTTTTTGCATGTATTGTATTTAAAAAATTGGGATATTGTGATATTGTATATTCATTTTAACAAAATGTTTTGTAGAATACACAATCAGAGAAAATGGGCTGTTGCCCATCTTGTGTAATTAGTGTACCAAAATATTTGATTTAGAGAATTTCAGGGTGAAACAATTCAACATTTCTGTTTTAAAATTTTATACAAAATTTTTCGTGTAATTTTTACAATAACCAATTTATTCAGGATGATTTAAACGGAGTATAATTTATTTTTGTTTAAGCTATTTTAAATTCAGTTAATAATTATGAAAATAAAAAAGTAAATTAAATTTAAAAAAATTTTAAATAGGAATTTTTAGTAGGCATACTTAACATGACATATTAAATAGCTATCATTATAAAAATTTCCAAAACATTTTGTTGGAAGGCCTGGAGGAAAATGTTTTGATATTTGGATTAAGTAAATACTGAATCATAGTAATTTCCAATTTTTATACAAATGTAAACAGTTCTTGATCATAACTGAATTGTTCTGACAGCCCAGTTTGTCTCACCTGCTTACTTTCATTGTCTCAGTTTTAAAGAGACCTTGAATGTTAAATTATAAAAGAGGTGTTAACATTTCTGCACATTTAAAATGCTAAATATTCTAGTAAGTATTGCACTTAATATTCTAGTAAGTATGCAATTAGTAAGTATTGAAGACTTAAATAAGTCTTCAGGATTTTGTTGATAACCTCCTAAATACAATTACAGAAACTTAATGCTTTTCGACAGTTTAAATTTTCATTGTTACTTGAACAGCTCTTATGTTTATTTGAATAACGGATAAAATGTTTAATGTTTCGATAACATTAGTGGTAAACTAATTACTTGTTGTTCAAGTAATAATGGATATTATTTAGATTATTAACTATTTAGTCTATGTAATAATATGATATACCGTAACTGACAAATTTATGGCTTTACCATAAAACCTTGGTTAGCTGAACTTGTGTTGGTTATGTGATGGTGGGATTACACATCCAGAATTGTAAATCCCTTTAAAAAATGACAGGGAATAAATAAAATACACAGGAATATAATGGTAAGATCACAGAAGTAACTACTTGATGTTGAGTTGACTTCCCTTAGCCACTGACTCCCGAGGCTAAATATAGTTACACTACTAATCCGCACCCCCCCCCTACAGTCACTAGCTGTCAATACAAAAGTGTGGATCTGCTTAATTTTAGATTGTGCTAACATTTTTTGAACAATGCAGTGAGTCAGCACTAGCTGATGTCCTAGTGAAAAGAAGGAAGGACACGGCTGCTCAAAAATGTTGCAGGGATGCAACAAATGAAAATTACAATGACTTTTTTTAATCAATAATTGTAAGTCTAAAAATGTAATTTTAAAATTTAATAAGAAATATAAATCTTGTATAGGCTAAATAAAAAAAGAAATTAGAATTATTTAACCTTCAAAATCTTCTAGAATTAGTTAAGATACAGAAAAGTAATACACATGCATGGTTTAACTGAAAAAGTTGTTGTCCGAAACGGCTTCCCTTTTATTTCATATAGCCTTGGTTGTACTGTAATTAAATCAGGTCTGAAAATTATAACGTATTATAAACCATGTAAATTAAATAATGTTAACTTTTCCAGCCGATAAAAATAGTTTCATGAAAAAAGTTTTAAAAAATTGCCCGTTGTTTTGTGAAAAAAAATTAATCTTAGCAAATAATTAATTATCTATGCTATTATTCCAGTATTCAAGTGTTGTGTCCGCATTTAAAGCCTTTGCAGATTGTAGTAGTCTAATATTGTTATTTGAGTGATCAGCTTAATCTGTTCTTAAACAAACCTCTTGAGTAAGTATTCGTCTAACCTGTCTTTTGCAATGACCAACATTTATATAATTCTCACTAGCTGTATTCTTTATTCTCAATTTTGATGTAACTACAGAACCATTTGATTTCTTCTGTGATGCAAACTCTTTTCCTTTCAGAGGTGTCAACGTACAATGGAAACAGAAAAACTAAAAAACCACCACTAAGAAGAAAACGGAAAAGTAAAAGAAGACTTTCTTGTTGAGAAAAAAGTTTGGTTCTAAACGTGACTTTAATATTACAATTGTAGGATAATATCACTTGTAGACCAAAATGATAGGCTATTTTGTTAATTTGGAATTGTTTAGTGTTTTTAGTGGAAATTCTTAAACGCTAATTGTTTTATATTAGTGGAACTATTGTTATTGGATAACAATGTATTGGAGAATACATTTCTAATCTGTCTGCTTATATATTTTGTGATTGTTTTTTTAATTAAAAAATTTATATTAATAAATAATTTAATATAAATAATTGTGTAATAACCTGATTTTGTTTGACCAAACTTCAATTATATTAGAATGTACCGTCTAATTACAATTTATGTTTAGTCGGAGAGGGAACGGCTATAATTTAAATCACATTTTAAAAAAAAGGCCACACAGAGGTGTGGATGCATGAATAATTTTTCATGCACAGTGGTTTTCATTAAGAAAAAATACTTTTCAATTAAACATATTGGAAAACTACTCTGAATACCTTACAATACATAGAAAAACTTCAATGTGCAACACGTATTCTTTCCAAAAAATTGGCAATGAAATTGAAAAAATAAAATGTTTTGTTCTCTCGCTGTCCATAGTGTTAAGAACTAATTTAGATATTTTAGATAATCCTATTTGTCCACAGTGATTTTAAAAAAACTGGTGTAGAGAATCTAATTTTTAACAGACAGTCTAACAATACAGCATGTAGTAGATTACAAATTTAAAGGTCTGTTATTTGAAAAAATGTTTCTGCAAACCAATTTTGTGTTTTAATAACACTTTAAAATGACATTCTTTCCTCAACTTTAAATATAAAAGTCCTTTAAGCAATTTAATGAACGTTTTTTTAAATCGGGCATTAGTCTTTATATATTACGACATAAATCTGTAGTACATATAGGAAGAAGTTGGGTTTCTTAGATTTTGCTTGAATTCTGATAGTATTCAACCAATATGTTTCTTTTTAATTTTAAAAGGTACATGTAAAACAAATTAAAAAAGTATTATTTAGTAGTGGCAGTATTCTTTAAAACATTTCCGTGTGTAACTTGTCTATTTGAAATATTTGGTAAAAATAATACAGTGAAGTACAGTATGTGTTTTACAGTGAATGATTTTTCTATTATACGAGTACTACCAAGAGGAAAAGATAGAAAATGGAAAAAGAACTTGAAGCTGTTTCTAACAAATGTGCAGTCTTTATATGTTAAATTTTAAAAGTGCTGATATTGGCCTTTGAACATACTTTTGAGGACACAAATAAACACTGTTCTAGCACTTCAGTTTGAAATTTTTGTTGAATATAATTGAAACTTAGCGTAAAAATTTATAATAGTTTGGACAAGTAATTATCGAGTCATTCCTATTTTTCAAAATTAAAAAATTACATTTTTCATTTAAAGATTTAAAAAATCTTCTTGATTATCACCTTGTGTTATTTAAATATCGTTCACAAATAAATAATCAGTGTTTTCATGTACTTTTTTCATTTATGGGATATTTAACGCTGTTAAATTTTAGAAATTTACTCCATAGTAACAAAATAACTGTGTACTACAATAATAATTATCTTTAACCCCAAAAGCAATATTTGTAACATGAGCAAAATTTTTGTCACTAAAATACTATTATATGATAAGATGCAATATTCTAAATTACTGTTTGTACACCTTTGACGGTTTCAAAAACTTTTCTTAAAGTGAAGTTTATTTATCAAATAAAAACTAAGTCAAAATAGCTATATGAATTGTGTAATATTGTACAATTTTTTAGTTAAAGATTTGATGGTTAACGAAGACATTAATTTCGTGTTTTAAAAACTATTTTGATAATAATGTATGACAAAATAGATTTTTATAATTTGTGGAATTAATATCAAACAGAAAAACTTATTATTTCTGAAAAAAGAAAATCATTTTCAAAGTATTTATAAACAATAATTAGTTGTATTCATTAAACAAGTTTTTTTTTTGCAATAAAACACAAGGTTTATTATAAGTGCACATTTAAAGTTCATTAGGCCATCTTGGTGGCCTAGTTGATAGCGTTCTGGGCTTTCACACCGAGGACTCGGGTTCGATTCCCGGCCATGGCTTGGCATTTTCGTACGCTATAAATCATCCCATCGTCTGCATTAGCCCAAGTGTGCACAATAGTCGGATGTTAAAAAAAAAGTTCATTATTAGAAAAAAATCTTTTTGTCGTTTTGTTAAAACTATATGCATAAAGTAAATTATAAATTGCACCAAATTTCCATTTAATAAACAAACAAAAGTGAAAACAGCGGTTTTTGATTAGGTGTTAATGCCTTCAAATCATTGCTCGCAAGAATGGAATGAAGTATTAAATTGCAAAGGGTGAGTATTTTTCTTTATTTTAGCATGCATAATTCATCCTGTAACTCCTGTTCATTATTTGTTGCAGCCTATGTTTTCTGTATATAGGCATGCTCAGTAGGTCTAGCTGTAATTATAACCTGTATAGTGTAGTAGGTAATGGAACTTTCCTCTTTCATACTTTTTTATTTAATTAAATTAACTTTTATAACAATATGCTACTTTAAATTTATAGTCACAAATCTGAAATAAATTTATTGTAATTTCCTGTAATTTTAACCGTAGTTAGTACTTTGTATTTTTAATTTAAGCAGTTTTTCGTGAACCATTATTTTACATTTGTACAGTCCTGTTGTGAAAATATGGCCCAAAACAATAATATAATAATTTAATATGGTTGAATAATAAATGGGCCACATTGTGTTAAGTAGCAAAAGCCCTTGATAAATATTTTCAAAACATCGATGGTTTGGTTTCGATCTTAGATGTTGTAAGAACGAAGACTAATGTTTTTGATAAATTTTTAATGCACTCTTATTGTTCTTTTTTTTATTTTTACACATTATCAGTAGGTGTCTAATCTTATCGTTATTCTTGTGAATCTAATTATTTAACTGTGAGTAATATCTACTGTCACTATCTAAACAGAAACGGTTTAGAAAACCATATTTTATATATGGTTCAGCTTCCTTTGTACCGGCAGTTTCACCAAAGGTATAAATGAGGTCAGTAGGATGGGCGGGCATCAGGATCAGCCTTTGTTTAGTGGCTTCCACAGAAAACACTTTTTGTTTTTTTTTTTTAATTTGTTTTTTAAGTCTTATAAAATCAACTTATAGTATTTCATTTCATGTAAAAATGTAAATAAATTTGTTTGTCTACAAACATTAAAAAAAAAAAAAAAAAAAATGAAAATCCGTTATTTTTACATTACTGCAATTACTGTTGGCTCCATCTATCTTTCCTCCACAACAGAGCAGAAAGAAATCCACTTTACCAGCAGTATTTAGAACACATCTATCTTGTATGTTTTCATTACCCATTCCATTTTGTGTAAATTGATTTATTTACTTCCTTCCAAAAGCAATTCATATATAAACAACAATACAGTATAAACATCAACAAATATATGTCATCCATTTACCCATCACTATAGTCAAACAATGGAAGTGCAGTACAGAAAAATTACTGAACTGTAAAATACAGATATATAACACAATAACAAAGTTCCAACAAATTTTGCAACAAATAAATCTAAAATAATACAAAAAATATTCTAAATACTTATAAAGTATTTTAAGGAGTAAAATGTGTTGAATGATCGAATCAACTCTTTTTTCAAAATCATCTGCATTAACTGTTTCCGATTATTATAGGAATTGTGTCACTAAAGTAAGCCAATTCCCAACTACACAAGCCATACACAATCCTACTTTGAACCAATGAAAAATAAATCACGCACTTAATATCGGAGAAAACGAAACCCACTTCAAATACTATCTAACTAATTTTTCAAAATACACAATTTTTTTTCCAATTTAATTCATTTTCAAGAAATATACCCATATAAATACTTGGTCTAACAATGGAACAAAATTTTTCAAAAACTTCTCCTGAGTAAACAATTCAAGCGTGGATATATTATGTCCCCCAGGAAGAAATCATACAATGAGAAGTTTTTGTAATTTGTTTTTTCACAATGACTACATGAATGTTTGAAAACCACCATCTCATGGCTCTTTAATCATCATTCATGGCCTGCTCCACTCACTCCTAAGTTCATCTTTAACACAGTGCAGTGACGTGTTAATCTACCATTAAGTGAAACATTGCATAGGTTATTTATATGTATTGGACACAAAATAGAACTTAAAACAGACCCTTGTGGTATGCCACATATAATTTTATCAAGAGTACATCACACATTGTGTTTTTCCAGAAAGGTAACTTTGAAACCAACTAAATACAACTCTGACACCACGGTTGTTAGTTTATACACCAATATCTTATGATTAGCAATATCAAAACTTTTTTAAAGTATAAAAGTAGCCCACTCACAAAATTTACCACAATTTAATCACAAAATTGTCATGTATCCATAAACAACTCTAATTTCCGTATATTAACAAATTTGTTTTATAAAGTAGTGATTTATGATGTTTTAATTAATAATTTATTACAGCCAATATACGGTAGAATAACTCATATTTTATGAAATATAGAAACTAGGATTCAGTAGACTGATCCATTGTTAATATAGTAAATGTAATGATTCACAATATTAAGTCGAATTTAAATTGCAGTTTGTTAGATTTGTTGACACAGCACTGGGTTATGTTTACAATTATCTAATCATATTTTGTTTATCTTATGTAATTTTTTATAACTTCTGCACTTATAAGTACAAACAAAGGTCATCATGTTCGGTTTTGATTATGTTCAAACCTATCTTAACAAGCCAAGCCAGTTCTTAGCTTTGTGAATAATACACACTGATGTCAGACAGCCTGCATTACAAATAAAATTTTCTGTGTAATTTAATAAGGAACCTGGAAGAACCTTAATACCATCAGACATGACATCGACTCTGTAAAATTTTAAGCCGCCTCAGTGGCCTAGTTGATAGCGTATTAGGCTTTCACCCCGAGGACCCGGGTTCGATTCCCGGCTAGGGCTTGGCATTTTCATATGCTATAAATCATCCCATCGTCTGCATTAGCCCAAGTGTGCACAATAGTCGGACGTTAAATAAAAAAAAATCGACTGTAACAGTGAATAAAGTCCCTAACAAAGTTATGCACATGAGTGGTTTGCTTCTTTTCTTATAAATTCGCAGTATTTTGGAGTTGTTGCCAATCTAAAGTCAATAAATCTTGTGTGGATTAGTGTTTGATACACTTAAAGTGATGAAAAATATTTTTAATGACTTTGTAGTCATTCGGATTTCCTGTATAAATCTTTCACATAAAATTATTTAGAATATGCTTATAAATTTTGTACCTTTTTTGCGTGTGATGAAAAACAGTTTAAGCTCCTTTGATTTAAACTCATATCTTAAGCAGCAATAACAATTCTTATAAAGTATACAAGATAACAGTTAACTGTAACAAATGTTATAAGTTTGAGATCATTATTTTATTACTTGTTACAAAATTATAACTATTTAAAGTTTAAAGAGTTAAACCGAGTTCTTCTATGTGAAGTGTAAAACTTATTCCTGTATTATAGTAATAGCCTGTGCATATTTTAGTGAAACATCTTCAAATTTGAATATCCTGTAAACATGTATTTCTCCAAATTGGTTTTATTCAATCTTGTGTTTTTACCTTCATCTTGTGCCTAACAAATATAGGCCTACTTCGTATTGTTTAAATACTTCATAAAACTACAACTACAAATGGACACTAATTTTGTAAGTAAATTGTAGAGCGTTATAGGATACGTTGTTCACAATTTCCACAACCATTCTAACTACTCTTTTATTAATGTAATTACTGTAGTTCATAAAACAAAATACTTCATTTTTTTGCCTGTAATAATGTTTGTGCTACATGCATTTGTCTAAAATTAACTCATACAATAATTAAATGTAGACTAATATCCTCATAAAAACTGTTTGTCGATTGTGCTAAACCAAATATTAAAATTAATATGCATTTTAATTTGGCACCCTGTCAGGTATTTTTTTTGTTAATACTTTATAAGTTATTGACTTTTAACCATATTTTTTAAAATTTTTGTAATTTTAAAACTAAAAGCTTTTTTGCAATTTCGTATAAATTATATAAAAGAAATTTTCTCAGAATCACTAGTTTAATAAAATTTTGTAAAGCTTAGTGATTCTGGATATTATTAATAAGAATACAAAAAATTCCCATTTTCTTGCTAACAAAACTGAGTTTTTCTAAAATAAATAAAATCATAACATCTCTTCTATTATTTGGTAGATATTCTAAAAAAAATATTATCGACTTCCTTTTATGTCCTATATTCATGCAGTAAAAATGTTTGTGTGAAAAACATACAGGTCGTTCCTTCATATATGACTAAGGAAACATGAAAAATTAATAAAATAATTTATATTAAATAGTGTATACCTATAAGCCAACAACACAGTACACTTTTAAACATAAACACTAAACAATTCCTCTAAAGTAAAAATCACAAAGTTCACATATTTACTACTTTTTTGTCAACCACACATTTTTTTATTTTACAAAATAGAAATCACATAGATGTTAGAAATACTGAGTTAGTAGTAGCTTAATTTATAACCTGAACAACTACTTCATGTTCATGTTTGTATTAAATAATAAATTATTTCAAAGTTTTTCTTTCAACATTGCTTTGTATAGGTTATTTATTACGCTTGACATGCTATTTTAAAAATTAATGCTTTTTAAAAAGATTTGATAATTGACAACTATTAGTTGATATTCTGTTACTTGTGTTTAACTGTGTGGCTTCTGTTTGCCTTGTATATACTTTATCTTCAATTAAATGGTTATGAATTATATTATACTGCCGTTAGAACAAGAATTATATATCATTCACCTGTTAATACTGTGTTACAAAATAATATAAATTAATGTATCAATACCTGAAATTCAGTTTTAACCGACATTGTTCTTATCAATTAAAAATAGTTCTGTAGCATGTATGACCAGTGTAAACTGTTCAGTAAACCACTTTGGTTGAGTTAGTATACTGAGTCAATCACATCCCTTGCTTCATTGTCTTAATATTTTTCATAATCCAAATTCAGGCAAGTCCAAATCTAAGTAGAGGGCAATTCAGAACAATAGGACTCATTATGGACCCATCTGAATAGGCTAGTGATGTATCACATGTAACTTGTGTAGGCTATGCGGGATGAATGAGGAAACTGTTGGTCACATAATCTATGATTGTGAGATTCTTGCCAGTAGGAGACAAAGGTTGTTTGGCTCTCAGGACCTCCAGCTGAGAGCTAATCAGTGGACTGTTCACATTCATTGAGAGAACCAGTCAGCTGAACTAGTAGTTTTAGTTGTATTTTTTATAAACAAAATGTAGGTGTAGGGTGGGGTTGTAAAAGTTTAGAAAACAAGTAATAGAGATTCTACAATATTCGTGGAGCAAATAGACAAAATCCACAGAAGGTGAGAAGTGGAAGCAGGTATTCAGGTCACTTGGTTGGGATTTTCTATTCACATTTTGAAAAGAGACAAGCACAGTCACAATTGATCCTTAACGAGATGTTTTTTTTTAACAAGTTTTGCAAAAAGCAGATTATACTCATTCTAAACAGCTAGAAAATTGTGTAGTTTTTTTATTTCTATATTATTATATACTCTAATTAAAGGATCATTTACTTAGTCATGTTACTTTGTCACTGTTGAGATAATAAGCCAAGTATTTCTTTTTTTTTATGAGCCAATTATTTATTTATTTTTTTAATGGAAGCTGTTCATTAATAATTTAGCTAAAAATAAATACTGTACAAGTATAACAAAAGAGTCCACATTGACTAAGTGTATTTGCAGTTTTAAATAAATTAATTATAGGTTAGAATAATTAACTTCTAAGCCAGTTTCACACAGGACATAACAGTTTAAACGTTCTTGATAATTGTTGAAAAGTTTTTAACAGGAGCATAGTTGAAAGGTTAGAAACTCATTCTGAGTCATGTGGAATCTTTTGAAAAAATGTTTTAGGCAGACAAAAAGAAGGGGTGAGAAAAAAGAATAACGCTTTAGTTTAAAGATTAATATAGCTAGGGTATAATATAACTCCAGGCACTGCTGTTTTAAAGGACCTATTGTGCAACCTCTTGTGTTCCAGTTCAGTAGACTAGCACCCTTAATAAGTTTTAGCACTTCACTGACTAGCTCATTCTGCTGGAGGTCCTGAAGACCAAATATCCTTAGCTTCCTGCTGGCAGTTTCCTCTGCTTTCCTACATTATCTACACAAGGTTTCTTCATGATTCATCCTGTTTATGTGCACTCTGACTGATTACAGTGCCCTATAATAAGCCCTATAGTTTTCCTAAATTGTGCTCCTCCAAAGATGTCTACTGTCCCTCCAAGACATCCATGAAAAACCTTTTTTAAAAGACATTAACTATGGGACCACCCTCCAAGGTTGTCCCTTCTTGCCTGGTGTTGCTTATTTATCCACCTGTTGATAAAATAGCAATCAAACCTGACCAGAGACAGAGATTTCCCCACTGCCAGCTCAGGTCCAATAAACTCAGATGTAGATCTCACTCCGGTCAATCTGTCTGTCTTCTCATTGTCCTCAACACCCTTGTGCCCCGGAACTCAGTGAAGAATAACTAGTTTTTCGAGTGACGTAAGGTTCTCCTTAGACTATAAGGAGTGTGGTAAGGTATACCAGCTTAGACTATGTTGTAGGACCCGGCAAGTGCTTTAATTACTGCCTAATTATCGGTATAAATATTAATTCGAGCCTTCTTAAAGACCCACCTCAAATTCTCCCAAATACAGTCACTGATGGTCATTATCTCTGCCTGGAGTACTGTAGCATATTGTCTCAGGGTAATGACTCTCTTCATGCCTGGTCTTAAGCCACACACCCCAGCACCACTGCCCATCTTTGTCGGCAATGATAACCTCAACGGTTTTTCACCGGAAAAAAAATTTTAGAGATGGAACATCACATAAGGTTTCCAGGGTTTTCCACCACACTATCTTCCCGCTCAGATATCATCTTTACATCAAATTGTGCACAGTAGATGGAAGGGTACAGACAGATACCAAATGTTGTTTAATCATCTGATCAGCCCCCTTCATCAGAATTAGGTCTTTGATATCTTCTATGATTCTTGCATGCTTCCAAGTTGAGGTTAGCAAGATTCCACTTTCCTGCAGTCTATATGCTGTTTTACATGCCACACCCATTACATATAAATCAATGGGTGGAATCCCAAGAACAATCTCCATAGCTGCCATTGGTGTTGTGTTGGGTTATACACAGGCAGGCCAGCCTCTGAATTTTAGAAGTTCCCTAACCCCCTGCTGCTTGACCTTATCCAATACACCAGAGCATCATAACACCATAGATCATGCCTGATCTAAGTCCCCCCCCCATGCTTTTCAACCATTGTTGACTTTTCACATGATGCATCCAAGGTATGCATTCCAGGTTAGAGTGGTCGCATGATGCACCAAAGGTGTACATTCTAGGTAAGATTGGTGTCAGCACCAAGACTAGATGTTTCACCTCATTCATGACTGAGATTTTCTCCCAAAAGAGACCAAGTCTGCCTTGATTTGGGATGATCCTCTTCTTTGTGAAAGGAACCATTGTAGTTTCTCCTGTCAACCCTAACAATAGGACTCTTCATGATATCTACCACTGTGTTACTATGCTACCCCTGAATAAGCACCTCTACATGTGTGTATTCTTGGGTTTAGCATCCATCCGAAGGAAAAAAAATTCAGGAGTGAGTCCACCACTAGGACCCACAGGAGAGGAGACAAAACCTTTTCACGAACAGCCTCTACCTTCACTTCTTGCCATACCCAGTAAATGTATAGAGATGGAACATGTCTTGATAACAAATTTTGTAAATAATTTATTAGCAGCTGTGTTGTGTGTTCCTTTGCTTTCATTGGAGCCCTTATCCGTGTGTGTTGTGTGATATTTTTGCATTAATTTTGTTATTTAAGTACTACTTCTAATAATTTGTCTTTCAATAGGATCAAGCCCAGCCAGCAGCCACAGCTCAGAGGAAGCACTGCCTGATTTCCCACCGTTAATGTCACCGTTAGATTCACAAGTAACTTCAACATCTACAAGTGATGGCCGTATTCTTGCTGTTGGAGATATTGTTTGGGGGAAAATACACGGATTTCCTTGGTGGCCAGGAAAGGTAATTTAACATTAGAGTATTAATATTGCTGCAAAGCACATTAATGAAAACAGTCTGTTCAACAAAAAAAGATGTTTTTATTCAATGAACAAATTATTTTCTAAAAATGATAATATTTTTTATAAATATACAAGGAACACTGGTGCATGCTCCTTGTATTAGTACTATTGAATAAAATAATTTTTCATCATACTGCACCTACCTGTGTTGAATTGCAAAAGTTACTATATTCAGATATCTTAGACAAGTGACACATGGCTAATGAAAATGTTTGTGATATACAAAAAAAGTTTTAAACAAAGTTGCAGAAATAACAGAGAAGTTATTGCTAGAAAACTCAAGAAATCGTTACAGTCATAGGTTTTGCGAGTGAAAATGTGAGGCCTAGTCAAATAACTGAAGTAAAATGTAAATTTTGTGTGCTTGTTGAATTATTTTGCAGTATGAATGTTGCAGTAATGTTCATACCTAAAGTGCCCTTCTGGCGCTTCATTGTATTTCTGTGCAAGACAAAACCTTGATCAGTAAAACACGATCGGAAAAGGTTACTTATGGTACTAGTGATAAAATATAGTGTCATTAGGTTCTGATGATACCTCATGGTAAAAAAATACTATACTAATCCATTTTATTTTTTAAATTAGAATTTTTTTATTCCCTACCACAATAAAGTTATATGAGATGTGTTCAGAAAGTAACGAGAATTTTTAAATTTTGCGGGCTTGGAGAGTCTGATTGTCAAACATTTTTTTTTATTATGTTCGTATACATACCCTTGAAGTATGATAAAACTTTCAGCTGTTTTCATTGTTGACTTTGTCTCTGACAGCCACTAAAGTTAGATGTGTTCTTATGAGCTCGGCGATTTTCGTTTGTTAAAAGAAATGGATTGAACAATTTTTGCGTAAAAATGGAATAAAGTGTAACAAAGTGTGTGAAATGTTAACAAAGGCCTATGGCGATTTTCGTTTGTTAAAAGAAATGGATTAAACAATTTTTGCGTAAAAAATGGAATAAAGTGTAACAAAGTGTATGAAATGTTAACAAAGGCCTATGGAGAGTCTGCTATGAGTAAAGCAAGAGTTTACGAGTGTTATAAGCGTTTCCAAGAAGGCCATGAAGACATTGAAGATGACGAATGCCCTGGACGCCCCAGCACATCAACAACCGATGAAAACGTGGAAAAAGTAAAAGAAATGGTTATGAACAATTGCCAGATCACAATTAGAGAGGTCGCTGATGATGTTGGCATATCGATTGGATCATGTCATGACATTGTTTCCAAAGTTTTGTGTATAAAACGCGTGGCAGCAAAATTCATTCCAAAATTGTTGAATTTTCAACAAAAACAGCGGCGAATAGAAGTTGCTTAGGAGTCACTAAATGACAACGAAGATGCAGAATTACTGAAACGTATTATAACAGGTGACGAAACATGGGTTTACGGATATGATGTCGAAACTAAGGCGCAATCATCCCAGTGAGGTATTCTGGCTCGCCAAGACCGAAAAAGGCTCGACAAGTGCGGTCGATCATGAAGGTTATGCTCACTGTGTTCTTCAATATTAATGGCATAGTGCATCATGAATTCCTGCCACCAGGTGAAACGGTCAATAAGGAATATTACTTACAAGTTCAACGCCGTTTGCGTGAAGCAATCCAAAAAAACGCTCTGATCTGTGGAAAAATAATCCATGGCTTTTGCACCATGACAATGCACCAGCTCACACTTCATTGCTTGTTCGTGAATTTTTGGCCAAAAACAATACTGTAACGATGCCCCAGCCTCCATATTCGCCAGACATGGCTCCTGTCTTTTTCCTATTTCCAAAAATAAAGACAACCTTAAAGGGCCGTCGTTTTACAGCCGTAGATGACATTTAAAGTATATCGTTGTAAGAACTAAAGGCTATCTCAGAAATTGAGTTTGAGAAGTGTTTCAAGGATTGGAAGAAGCGCTGGCACAAGTGCATAATCTCCTATGGAGACTATTTTGAAGGCGACAACATCAATGTAGAAGAATAAATAAATATTTTGTTCAGAAAATTAAAATTCTCATTACTTTCTGAACACACCTCGTATGTACTTGCTGCAGCACAATTGCATCATAGTGCTATATTTTATAACACTAATATATATAGTTGATGTTAACATTCCAATCAGCTAGCGACCTGCTTCTCAAACATTTGTCTTACATTTACAGGTTACTCAAATTTTTTGTGCTTCCTGGAATTGTTTCAATCATGTGAGCAAAAATTTTCTAAATTTAAACTATGCGACCATATAATATACATGTATACAGGCTTGCAGTTCGGAGCGCCTAAATAAAAAAATTATCCTTAGATGTAAAGGTTAGAGTTTTGTATGAATTAGAGAAAGGTGTGAAGCAAGTAGATATTTGCTGAAATTTTAATTTAGCTAGTTTTTCTGTTGACACGATAATTAAAAATAAAAAAAAATATAATGAAGGGAATATCCAAGAGAATTTGAAAGGCAGAATTTGAAGGACTTGTTGAAGCAGTTTTGAAGTAGTTTCAGCAAAATATTGCCTTTATCATAATTATAGTATTTTATTCACATAATATTACTTAATAAATATTGTTTTTTAAAGACTGTACATCATATAGTGTTTTTCAATAAACTTTGCACCCAACCAAATTAAAAATAGTGTTTAACACTTTTTACAAATAAAAACACGTTTTTGTAGAGCTCTCTTTATAGTCGCGAAAACTAACGTTCCCATCAATGCCACTGTAGAGAGGTTTTACTGTATTGGTAAGATAGATTAGGTTTGTGTGATAATATTCATTATATTTTTCTTGGTCTTTTATGTTTATACTCGTAAGTTCAGTTCAGTAATTTACCATATGTCTAACCATTTATTTCAAACTAAAAAGCCCAGTTAAATTATGCTTTTTAAAAATTATTTCTTCTCATTGTTTTAAACTTTATAAAAAATAATTTACTGTTAAACTATTTTGATCGGTAAAAATTTAAATTATTGTTTACTATAAATATTTTGTAATTTTAGGTTATAAGTATCTCTGTAAAGAACGATAATTCACAAACGCACGCACAGGCACATGTGTCATGGTACGGATCTTCTACATCATCTCTTATGTCCTGTGATCAACTCTCTCCTTTCTTAGAAACATTTAAGGTCAGTATTTAAAACTATTTAATCTTTCTGGTGGATGATCGTGAATTAAAGAATGATTTAAAAAGGTAGACTGACAGTATTTTAAATCATTTTAAAAAACCTAAAACGTTACACCCATTCTAAATGTGTATAGTAAATTTTTATTATATTTTTAATTTTTACAATTAACTAACATACAAAAAATAAAAAATTGTTAAAATTATCTTTCTATATCAATATTTAAATGTTTTTTTTGTTGTTATTTTAAGGCGAAAAGCACAAAGACGCTATTATCGTCTCCCTAAATGTAAGTGTGAATGTAAAGTGTTAAAGTTCTAAGTATAGTGTTGAGACTCGGGTACTGCGAGGGACGTCTAAATCCTCTCAATAGGTGCAGCTAGTCTGCACCCCCTGCGGGGATTTAGATATGTATGTATGTGGTCACGTATATCTATCAGATGTGGTTAACCGCAAGTGTCTACTATGTAGGGGTTAGTATTTATTCTTACTTAATAATTTGTTTATTTAGTGTCTTATAATAACCTAACCTAACCTTCTCAAAGAATAATCTATATTAAACTACAGTAAGCCCTGGATTTAACAGCCAATAATTAAAATATTTTATTTGAAATTTTGAAAGTGGGTGAAAGGTTTTTTATTTGAATTTTAAAACAATTTTTGAATACAGTATTGGTATAATTATTAATTTTTGAACAAACAACTAGATTTTATTTCAATAACACCACCAAGAACATGATATGATACAGATGTATAAATAAACAATAAAAAATAGCATACATCAGTCTTGACATCATGTGGCCTACTCAGATCCAAACACAGCAGACATTATTGAAATACAGTTAACCAGTGGTAATGTACAGACGTATTTAGCAGTAAATTAACTTTATTTTGTAACCTAAGAATGCAGGAAATAGGTTGACATTTTATAATTTTAAATAATTACTGGTGAAACTCCATGTTTGTTTATTTTTTCTTTTCTGAGGGCAGTGAAGTCTCAATCTCATGAGGTGTGGTGAAGTATAACAGCTGTGTTTCTGATTGGTTGCTAGGGTAAACAATAAATGAGAAGCGGTAGATCCAAAAGAGAGATTTATATATGCAATTATTTTTAATTAAATAATGGTGTGTAATAAATAGAGGTTATTTTCTAAATTATAAGATTTTCAAAAATAATATTTGTATAAGAATTTTCTTTATAAAACATATTTTACATGCAATTTACTAATTAAAAATAATAACAATCACCTTAATATTGCCTAGTCAATGATGGAAGGATCATTGGAAAATTTTGAAAGATTCCTTTGTGAAGTATCACCATGGAGTTGCATCTGCCCAAGCACAAAGTGAAGTTGTACATCAAGTATGATATCTGATAAACAAGTGCACTAAAGTAATACATTAAGAAATTGTCAAACCAAGAAGTTAATGAGTGAACAAAAGAGTTATAATAGCTACCATTATCGATTAAATTGAATGTAGCATGCTATTTGAACTGTTATGCTATAGCACAACAATGGTGAAATAGTACAATTTTGAAATGATCTCACCAATGTTGTTCCTTCTTCCTTCTTGAGCGTGTATTTAGACACGGTGTCTCTCATAAGCAAGGCTGGCCAGTCTCCAAAAGACGTTTGTCAGTGTCTTCTCAAGGGTGCATTCCTGTTTTTTAACATATATTTGGCAGCGCTTTCTGACTAGGATACTGCAGAAGGATGTGTTGGAGGGTCTGTTCTCACTCTTGACAAACCAGACTGGCGATTCAGCCATTCCAAAATGAAAAGGTTTGTCTGAGTCAGGACAATATGTATGGTTCTTGTTCTAGATGCAGAAAGTTGATCGAGGGATTCCTTTGTAAATTGTTTGTTGTTCAGGGCTTTTTGAATTGAATGAAGATGACGGTCATTTCTTCTGTTGTCCTATTGTTCAAGCCATTTTGTTTATAAAATTTTGTTACAAAGAGCAACACTGACACTCAGCAGCCAACCCTGCCATTCTTTCTGCTCTCATTACTCTACAAACCACAATGTCCAGGAACCCACAAAACCAAATGTTTCTATCTTTTAATTTATCAAGCGTAAGATGAATGCTGTTTATTCTGTGATAGTAATCTGATGGTTTGTACTGTTTAAAAAGCACAGAATGACACATCAGTATCATACACCAAGT
This sequence comes from Callitettix versicolor, assembly GCA_022606455.1. Lineage (NCBI taxonomy): Eukaryota > Metazoa > Arthropoda > Insecta > Hemiptera > Cercopidae > Callitettix > Callitettix versicolor. The sequence goes on from CM040188.1 coordinate 30,341,270, forward strand.
ATTCTGCTCCAGGTTTTGAGTTAATCCATTGATCCATCAATGAACATTTTGGGTTAATTTTTATAGTGGCAATTGATAGCTTCTAGTGCAGCTGTTCTTCTGCACTTCAGGAAGATCTCTCTTTGAGACACCATCAGGTAGCTGGAGTCTGATGTTAGGAGGACAGACTGTACAAGGAGGCTTTTGGTTCATTATTGGCATTTTCTCAGGCAGGATTTCAGTGAAGGAAGATATGTGATGGTAAGAGGAATGTTCATACCAGTATGACAAAGACCCCAGATCTTTATTTTTTAGGTGGCAGAAACTTGATGGGGAAGTGATAGAATTTTTAGATGTTTGGGCCAGGTCATTTTGTCAAAAAGATTCTCCATGGGTTCATTGTTCAACTCTATTTCCACTACATTTGTAGAGTTCATTCTTGGACATCCTAGTCAGATTCTTAAAGCTGAAATTTGGATCTGACAAAAGCCATGTATGCCTGAACATCAAAGTGTCAGCATTCCAGGTTCTGCTAGTCATCACTTTTAATAGGTTTAATCTGTTTGAACATTTCTTGGAGACATTTTCTGTGTGGGTTTGCCAAAGCGATTCCAAGGAGTGTTGGGTTAGCATAAAACAGTTTTCTCTAGCTTTAGTTGTGGTACAGATTTCTTGAGTGAATATCTTGTTATGAAGACTGCACATTCAGTTTTTCATAGGGAGATATTTAGGATCCAGTTTTTTGTCTATGCATATGTGGTGTTTAGTGCCTCTTGTATGTTTTGAGTGGTTTGGAGAGGGGCTCTGTGCTCCATGTGGTAATATCGTCAACAAAAATACAGTCCTCAGTGGAGGCAGGTATCACCTCCAGCATATCAATGCTATTGAATAAGGCACTGCTCAGGACAGAACCTTAGAGTGTACCATGGCAAACTTTTACCTCCTCTGAAACACCATTGTTTACTCTAGTTTTTATTTTTCTATTTGTTACAAAAGTCTCCAGTAACTTCAACATCCTTCTTCTGATTTGTTGCAACAACAATGCAATATTATTGTGGAGTGGGAGATTCTATCAAAGGTTGCTTCTAAGTCGATCATAACGGCATCAGTTACAACCCTGCCAGCAAAACTGCTGTAGATTGACTTTGTAAAATATAACTAAAATTGTGTAAGAGTGAACTTTTGAACGTTTAATTTCTTATTTTTTTAAATTTCATATTACAATTAATTAATTTACATGAACTTTAAATTATTAAAAAAATGTCTTCTGAACTTAAATTCCTAAATTATCTATATATTTCAGATTTAAACCTTATTATTTTTAAAAATCTTCAGAGTAAATGATTAAAAAACTAAAAACAGTGAGATTTGACAACCAATCACATTTCAGAGTTAAAGACAAGCTGTAGTGTGTTGTAATACTTCTATCAACATAATTATATATGAGTTTCTGTGTGTAATATTTGCAAGAAGAAATTTTCATTTAAAATGTCAACATCAGAATAAATTACTTAAATGTTGAAAATAGTTAACATACCCTAGACAAATTAACTAAGGTAAAAAATGTGTGTTCAAAGTGGTTCATTGTTAAGTCATATCAATAGACTGAAATATTTTAGATTTTGGGGCTTGTGTACAATGTTAATTTAAAGCACCTCATTTTGCTACAGACTTTTGAGAAATGATTGGCACACCTGGCCAACCATTTGTTTGAATGGAGAATTTGTGTTTTTAGCAATATAGTCTAATAGTAATTAATTTATTTTCAGTCTCGTTACAATAAAAAGAAAAAATCTGGACCTTACAAAGAAGCAATTAAGCAAGCAACTAGTGAAGCTTCAGAGACTAGATCATCTAGAAATCCAATGCCATCTATATCAACCTCAGCACAACATCTGCATGCAATCACGTCTCCAACACAAGTTCATGTTGTCTCTTAGTTTCATTCCATCCTGATAGATATTTCAGGTTGTCAGACCAGTTCAACTGAAATTTATCAACCAGAATGGAAACAAATTGGAATGTTTTTTAATGGAATGGTTTTTTAAATAACTTCGTTTTTAAAAGTTTATTTAAAAAAATGTTTTAAAAATAATTTAGGTCTTAAAATCTAGTTTGGTAGTCAAAATTAAATAATTTTAAAATGGTGGATGAAAATGTATACAATATTTTGTTCTTTTTTGTTGTCTTGTATTTTCAAAAAGCTTGTACAACCTAATAAAAATAGTTTCATAAAAAGACTATATAACATTCCACTGAACAATTAAGGGATTATTGTTAAAGTTTCTGTATGTTGTTAATATTTACTATTACTAATTACTAGTTGTACAATTAAAAAATAAATTCAACTTCATTTAATATGTTGAAGTTTTTCTTAGCTCACAAAAATACTTACTGTTTTTTAATTTGTCTGTTACTTTCTCCTTCCCTCAATAGGTACAATAACTTTTTTTAAATTTTTTTCTCTTAACGATTTGAAATATTGTGTAAACTGTTGGGTTCAAAGAGTGAAGTCAAACATTTAAATCAAATAGTTACTGAGTATGAACTAATATTTTAATGCTATTTTTTATCCATAAAGGATGGATCGATAATTTGAGCATGAACCATTTAATTTACAGTGAAAGATGATTTACACAATTTACTGTGTCTCACTAGTTTCCTGATAATAGAAAATGTTAACTATGCTGCTGTTATTGCGAGCAAAAAAATATCACAAAAAAAGCAATTGTGTAGCTACTTTGCATAACAAACAGGGATGCCCTTTGGTATTTGTTTAATTATTGTATAATTTGATTAAAAAAAGAACAATGAACCTAATTAAAACACACAGTTTGAATATAAAAATAAAATTATTTTTATTTTACTAAACAATTTACTAGAACATGATAGTTAATCTATATACAATAAATCAATAGTTTTTTTTATAAATAATTACAAGGATTTCAATCCTTGTAACCTACACGATAACAAATGAACTATAAATTTTGTGTTTAACCAAATCACCCAATGACTGAGATTATTATGAAAATTTGTAGTTTTTAAAATGTGGTTTTATAAAAGTATCAGTAACATTAAATGCTAAATTTTATTCAAATCTACCAAATATTTTCAAAAGTTGGGAAACAATTCTGATTTATGTTTTCTTACACTAAGTCTATATCTTATGGATTAAAAGATTTGAAATTTAATTTATTTATATTAGATATGTTAACATTGATCTTTAAAAGAAAAAAAAAACACATATCCAGCAGATATCAGACCAGAGGAATGTAGAATTAACAAAAACACCAGATTAGTGAAGGTTCATTTAAGAAACACAACTTAATGGGTAAATCAATTTTATTGTCGGAAATGTGTATTGTACTGGGCATTATATGAAAATAGAAGTGTTGAAAAAAAATTACAAAATAAAATGCTGTACAGTATTGCATTTGTCTGTAGATACCATAATCTTAATTAGGTCTCCACTTTTCTAGCCTAAGTTAACACTTTTTAGGTGTATTTCTAAATGGGGACCATAGACATTAAATAAATGGCTCGTGGGCTCATTGGAACTTCTTTATACCGGATAGGCTTTTTAAACATAATAAACACATAAACATAATAGGCTTTTTGTTGGAATTCTTGATGTATGCAAGCAAAGAAAACTTTACTGTTCAGTGTTTTCCTGTAGATCATTTCCTGTAAAGAACACTTGTAGCGGAGAAGGAGCGAAAATGATGCCGTGTTGCAAATATGAGTGGCACGGAAATGATCCTTGCACATCTTTTTTGACAGCATGAAAAAAGTATTAGCTACGATTGTCTCCTTTCTCTCTATATTAAGTGCTTCAAAAACTGAGACTTTTTTCTGCATAGTTTATCATAATTCATTTGGGGGTTCCAGTAAGGAGAAATGGATAAGCAGGCTTTGTTGACTCATTATAGATGGACAGTCAACCCCATGTTAATGGCGTAAGTTCGAAACTTTTTTGTACATTACACTGTGTTTAAACTGTCACAATCTAAACAGAATTGCTCACTTCCCTGTACTCATCGGCAGGATCACAGCTCTGTGCTCACGACAGACATGGTTTGTTATGCCGAGGTTGGTTATGAGTTGTACTGTTGTGCAATTACAAAATCTATTTATCTTAAAAAATTGTGTTTATCTATGATCAAGTGTTATGAAAAAGAAACCAGTTCTATTTTTGTAGGCTTATTGTCTTAAAAAAATGTTGTATTGTTACAAAATATCCAATTAAAAGTAAACAGCTAGCCTGAATTCAATAGGCTCTAACTGTATCCCTTCCAAAAGTGGACACTTCTCAATAATGAACATTTTATATGGTGCAAACAGTGTCTTGACCAGAGTTCATAAGTTTTACTATTACAAAAATAAAACCCCTAATTTGTATCCATAAAATTATTACAAAAATCCAGTATTCTTAATTGAAATAAAAGAATTTCATGAAGTTTTAGTACTGCTTTTTTAATACACAACTTAGTTCTGCATAATTGAGAATGCAATGTTATTGTTGAAGCTATTTAATGGTAAACTGAATAAATTTAGTTACATTTTCAAAAGTAAATAAAATTTAATATTTTACTGATGGCTGCAATATTCAAGAATATAAAAATTATAAAACTATGAATTTATATTATCATGATAAAATTTTCAGTTAAAAAGAAGTCGGCTATTTAAAACATGTTTTGCCTAAATATCTGTGATGGATAAAACAGCATAATTAAAAAATCAGTTATAAAGGAAAATTGACTAAAAAAAGGAAACATGGTATTCAATGCTGCACAAATAAATGTTCAACTTTTGCAACATTTACAATTTTTTTCTTGCAAAGAACAGGTGCACACGCACACCTATGTATAATATAGAAAATCTGAGAACCTTTGGCCTTAAAATAATTTCCACGGATGATTTCATATCACAAAACATCATTTTTATGTTTGCCCTATTGACTGTAAAAGTTCAAAAATAAATGCACCCAGGTCTTCATCCTGGTTTGTCCAAGAAACATAAACGGTCTTCTGCTCGTCTTCACCACCTTCTATTTTGACAAGGACTGATTCAATAGAAATGGACCCTTCTGTATACTGTATGTTCCAACCTTTCAGAGACTCGCTTAGCAACTTCATGAGCTTTTCGCATGTTTTTGATGCTGGACCTGGATCCTCTAAACGGATATCAGATGTAAATCTAAAATTAAAAGTGCAATTATTTTAAAGCTTCTCCCATCTTTTCTAATAGGAGTACTATTATAAGAAGCTTTTAATTATAAAATAAGAATGACTGGAGAGAAATTGTATTTTATACTTATTTTTTTAAAATAAATAGACTAACATCATTTGTGCAACAATGTTAATTACAAATAGTGTTTTTAACTAATTATATGTATATAATTTCCCCAATCATTCTTATTACTAATACATTAACAAAAAATGTTATTAAGAATCTAATACATTAGTCATGAGCATTAGTAATCTGTAAATAGGCTACAGATTACTACACAACATAAGATTATATATAGTACTTCCACATAGCCCAATTGCATATATGATTAAGCATTCCAACGAAGAAAATACAGTATTAGGAAAAATATATTGCATGATTTATTAATACATTTTTTTTTTAATTCAAGCAACATAATTTTCATGTGTCACAATTTTCACTGTTAGAAGCGGTTTTAAAAGTTAAAACATTGCATTATATAATAAATTATGTTTCAGATCAAACAATATTTTTCTAACAATTCAAACAAATTTCACTTTTTATTACTCCTAGATATTTTTTTCATAATTTTGGTCATGGAGGGTGGCTTTCACCCCCAAACACACACATCGGGACAATATAACTTTTGTTGCCTGAAGTTTAGCTTAACTCATAACTTCAGGAAAATCTATTTTATCTGAAAAAAATTTCCAGGTATTGCAATATTTTTACCATTATCAAACTGGACTAAAAACGTCCCCAACTACGATGAGAACAAAACTTCAGTACACTTTAAAATCAATTTTTTTTAAACAACCTCCTTGATTGTATCAAACATCTAGCCATCCTCTTATCTTTAGTTAATTAACTTAAATACAAAAGAAAGTAATGTCTTAAACAGTAAAGGAAACAATTTTTAAGAAATTACAAAAATTCACATTTTAGGTTCTCCATGACATTTGTCCAATGTTTTCCATACATGTATGAACCCTGTCAGAACATATTTGACATCAGCAACCTTGCTACTACGATTTGCTCTGTCCTGTGTGTTTCAAAACCATTTAATTGGCCATGCACCAGATGCATATCCATCTTACGTTTTACCTTTTATTTATTGTGTTTTTATTCAGATAAACAAAAAATATAATGCTTTGTTAAACGGTTAGGTTTCCTAGAACTTAGTACTGTACCCTACATTTAAGAATTGATTTCTAAAACAGCATAGTCAATCACTGATGAACTGAAACTGTCATAATATAATAAGTACTGGAACTATTTTTTTTTTTTTAATTTTAACTAAAGCCTACACTTTTTTAGTTACTTTTTGTGTTTAAATACATACGTAGTTAATTTGAAGCTTTTACATGCACAGTAAATCTCTCTGTGTAATACAGATTCAAATATACACTATACCACCTTCTAAGCACTTTAATGGATTATCCAATGCACTTTTGCCACCCAACCCCATGGATAACTTCTGCCTACTGTATAAATACAACTTTTCTAAATAAAAATACTATCTTCTAAGTAAAATCTAACTTGACAGGCTAGTTAAATTGGCATACTGATTTTTGCCTAACCTAGCACATAGCATACTTAATCATAAACTAATACCACAACAATAAATAAATCTTTATGTAACTTACCTAATAATATGCCTACTTATTCCTGCCTCTTTACATGCTGTATCTATATCCATGAGACACATTTGCTGATCTTTCATCATAAGAACACCTTTAACTTTTCTTGATTTTCTATTGTCAGGTGGAAAAGAATTATGAAGGATTGACTCTCTCTTTAGTAATGATAAATTAACATCAATTGGTATCCTATGGGGAGTTTCAATTACACACATTTCTCCATTTGCAGGCATATAACATTCTAGATTAAATTCCTGTTTGATCTTTTCCTTCAAAAACTTCATTTTTTCACCTTCACCATGTACAAGCAATACATTCTGAGGTTCACAATACTGTATTAATTGCATAATACCTTTTGCATCAGCATGTGCAGAAAATGACATATATTGCACTGACATTTTGACATCAATAAACTGTCTATTTTCAAATTCAATTTTTTTAGCTCCACTTAAAATTTTATGTCCAACAGTACCCACAACACAAAAACCAGGCATTATTACCATATTGTTTTCAAAAGGGGCCCATTTCTTAAAAATATGAAGAGAAAGTCCTGCATGTAACATCCCTGGCGAAGCAAATACTACCATTGGACCTCCACCTTGCTGCTCTAAACAATTTCTATCAAATGGCTTAATGTGTTTAAAGTCAAACATATTGCGCTGAACAAATGTTTTTCTGATTTTTTGATTAGTCCAAGTTATAAACATTTTATAATAATTATTTGCTTTTTCAGTCAATCCTGCAGCAAAATAAATTGGAATTTTAAGATTCATTCGTTCCCAATATGTTTCTAGAAGTATACATAATTCTTGTGCTCGGCCCAGAGCAAAAACAGGAATCAGTACTTTTCCTCCACGATCAACACATTCATGAACTTTCTTTAAAAAATCACGCTCTCGACATCTTTTTGAATCCCTAATGGTTGTGGCATAAGTTGATTCTGTTATTAGAAGATCTGGTCTACATTTGTCAATCCATGCTGCACCTAAATGTCTATCTGGTGTCATATTATAATCACCAGTGTAAACTACTGACTGGGATCCAGATTTAATCCAAAACATTGCAGCTCCTAGCACATGGCCAGCATAATATGCTTTTATTTCCAAATCACTATCAACCATTACAGATTGATGTAATGTTACTGCAATAACTTTTTTCATGCAATCTTTAATATTTTGAGAAGTAAAAAAATTTGTATCTCCTTTTTTCTCAACTGCTACTTTACGCATGTCTTCAAGCAAAATTGGTGCAATAGCTTTAGTTGGATGTGTCATATAAATAGGACCAGAATAACCAACCATTTCTGTAAAGTATGGTAAGCCTCCACAATGATCAAGATGAAAGTGTGAAATTATGACACAATCTATTTGACTTGTTACAGGTCCTTCAGTAATATAACTGAAATCAGGAAACCTTCTTTCGTCTGTATAACCCATATGCATACCACAATCTAACATTACATTTTTCTCCCCTATTTGTAATAAAAGACAACTTCTACCAACATCTTGGCCTGCACCTAAAGGCGTTACTTTTATGTCTGGCATGTTTAGGCCTATTTATAACCTTTAAGTACAGTGAAAATGTAAGAAATAAAAATAGATTGATTTACATTAAAATTCACGTATACAAAATTGTATGAATTCATTCACAGCTGTAGACTAATAATTCCACAAGGCAATGTTAGGTAAAACATTTTAAAACTAACCTAAAAATATTCCCAAAGTTAAGCACACTCCACTCTAACCGCAGTTCTAACTACAGTATGTTTACTATATATTTTAGGAAGTCTTCTTATCCATTATTCACCAGTTTAATTACCACTATAACAAAACCTGAAAAATTGTAAAACTAAATGTTTTCTTAACAAGTTACTTTCCTAATTACGGGTTCATAAATTAAATTGAGTCAACAAATTAACAAAGACACTACCACAGATAATAAAAGGGATAGGTCGCTACGTAGTACGTACAGCAGATGTAGCTCATTCATCTGTCGATTGGTAGATAGTCGATGTTTCTATATACAGTTCTTCATCCCCTCCAAAAATAAAAACAACTATAGGTGTCACCCTTTCAGAAAAATAAACAAACAAACAACAAATTAGAGTTGTGCTAAGTTGTTGTTTCTTTGAAATGGTGTCGCCTGAAAGTTTCATTAAAGGTATCACAGAAACAGTTTACTAATCGTTAATTACTGCTTACGTTAGGCGTCAGGCTGCAAAGTTATAGCTTTTTTGTCATTTTCACAAAAATAAATATATTTTTAAGTTATTGTAACCGTTTTACACCTGTAGTTCAAAGAACAGTAGATACTCTTAATTGCTTGCCCACCGCTTCACGACAGCGTTCAGACGAACTCGTGACTTTTCTGCCAATTTAACCAGTAACCGTAATATTTAAGAAAAATATTACTGGACCAAATTTATTAGAAATTTGTTAACCTTTCTCCATTAAGCAATCAAAATTATGTTAGGTTTTGTCGTTGAGCTAGTATTACATGGAATAGCCAACAACTACACTATAATCGTAAAATCAGAACCCGCCAATCTTGAAACGTAAGTAAATGGGACAAAGTCTTACACATAGACGGGTACATACAAGAGTAGGATCATGTTTTATATGAGGTATCCTCATACCGAATTTCAAAACAGTCGGACAATGTGTTTGGACAAAACTGAGTACATTCATAATCATTAAAAGGCAGCCATTTTAAAACAGAAATGAGTGGAGAAAATTTTACAAAGTACTTTACAAAGGAACTTTATACAAGTACTAAATTTTAAAACAATTGGTCAATACTTTTGTTCTTCTTTGCAAAAACTGCATACATTCTTCATTGTTACATCAGTGGCCGCCATCTTGAAATTAAATGAATGGAAGAAAAATCTTACACATTGTCATTCAGGTTTTAATGAGGTTCCCTCATACTGAATTTCAAATTATTCAGTCATGCATTCAGCCAAAATTGTATATACTCATCATCATAATTTAGTGACCCTTATATTGAAAAGGAAGTGGATGGGAAAAATCTTTCACATATATCATTTAGGCTTTATACATGGTACCTTCATACCAAATTTCAAAACAATCAGGCAATGTGTTTAATCAAAACTGCATAACTAACACACAAACCAAATGCCATGCAAAGAGTTAAGTTGAAACAGAGACCTTGCTTTGCTCAATCAATAAACAGTAATTTAACCCTTTGAACACAGAAGGCCAGTACTGCTGGCCATGGCCTACTTTTCTCTGTCAGCTTACTGCACCAACAAGTCAGACTTATTTTTTACTACAATCTGTAATATTGTATGGGGTACTTATTTCCTTGAATAAGTAAACTACGCATTATAATGGCAGAGTCATGTCAAAATGTCTAAAAGAACTTAAGAAGTATAAAGTTTTATGTAATAAATTTAAAGTAATTTTGCATGGCAAAGGTATTAATGTCCTGAGGATTAACAGTATCTTGTGGACAATGAACAAGTGTGAATTATTTTAGGGCCAAGTAAGAAAATCAAATGCAAAAAGAAAAACAAAATTAAGAGCTTTTAGAAAACATTTTTATTCATAAAGAAACATTAAGAATATATTTCTATTTATAAATGTTTTCAAAATATTGACATAATTTTATTACAATTATTGTACAGCTAAACTAAAACATTCATAAATTTAAAACGAAAAAAAATGACGCTATAATATTGTTCATGAAGCTTGGGTCTTTTTTTACCATTACATATATTATGAATACTTTTCATAAGTATATTTATTATTGAATACTGTGTTCTTAGTGAGTTTGAATACTTGGAAAATATTACATATGACTAGATTGACACAGTCAAAACTTTAGAAAGTTGAATGCAGCAAACATAGTGCAGTCGCATTTGCCTTGCTCTGACAATATACAGAGTGAAGATAAGGCATGAATCACTTAGTTGAAGAGTTACCTGACAGGTTGTAAACAAAATCAAACAACTAAATTATATAAAAACATAGTATTTTGTTTGGCAGTCCTGTTGGTTATCTGCATGTTCGAGGTATTTTAACTTGGCCAGTATTATTGGTCATCTGATCAGACAGGAACATAACTTGCACAATAATTATGCCTATCAAGGAAATGGCTGTGGCTAGAACCACTGGCCACCCAATTCAGAGGACATATTTAAAATCATTTAAAGTGCAAAGGGTTAATAATTGGATTATTCAATTTATAAACACTACGTTAAACAAGAAATTCACGTTCTCATTTAACAGAAAAACAACAAATTACATTGAAAACAACAAATAACATATTTGAAAAAGTATTTATATTTGAAAATATATGTTTTGTAAAAATAATCAGATCATAGTTTACTCTACTTTGGAAAGCTACATCACTTAGAAAAAACTACATGGACTATATTGAAAAAAACCTATATCAACTATATTGAAAAAATGTATCATTATTTTATTATAGCCTATAGTAAAACTACTACAATGGTAGTTATGCTTAAATTAACTGAGACTGAAACATGATCAGGTTTCGACAGAAGGCTTGAGCATTAGTATTTAATAGCTGCATTTACTAAAAAGGAGAGTGGTTTGGAGTTGGGTAAAATAAAAAGTTTAGGTTTCATTTCCAACCTCAACTCTTTATCTTCCCTAATTTTCTCTTGCAGTAGGCAATGTGACTCTAGCCAATGACTGTCACATAGCTTTGCAACAATGAAACAGTCACAATTTCACAACAAATTTCATTCAACAGCTTTATTTATCAAATGATTTTGAATAAATTGTTTCAAAAAATTGGTAACAAAAAAGGATCTATTATTTGACCACATGACAGGTGACAAGTCAACTTATATTTCTTTCTTGGCTCAGAGCATTTTGATAGAGTTCAAATAATGTTATATTTAATATTTTAGACTTTTTGTTCACCAGTGAGATACGAATAATATCAAACCTTAGCCAACATGTGAAACGTTAACATCATAACCAATATTTCTTTTTTAAGAATATTAAACTTAACAAATATGAGATGAATAAAAATGGAGGATAATGAAGATATTCTAGTAGGATGATTAACAAGTGGTTTTAGACCATATCTGGACAATAATTAATTATTGCTATTTAATTATTAATGATATTTAAAAGTAAATAGTTATTTATGTCACCTGTATGAATAAAATTATGTTTGTGATTGTGTTCAAGCAATAAGCTGTTAAAAAAAAATCAACAAAAGGATAGGCATGCAATCTATAAACAAGTAAGGTAAAGTCAGTATTATTTACTTGGACATTAAACATTCTTCAGAACAAATATCAGATAGCACAGTAAATTTGCCACAATTATAATGATCCTTAACAAAAATGATAACTCCTTCAGATCTATACTTATCGTTACAATGGCTGAACTGATTATAACTAGATATTTTATAAAGACCAATTTCATGGCTAGAAACTCAGATTTCTATTAAAACAGTTATAGAAATCCAACAATTTTGATGATCCAAATGAGAGAGAATAAAGTCAAAATTGCTTCTTCTACTCTGAATATTCTGATTTAAAATGGTTAAATTGCTTTTGTTAAACATCAAACTTTAAAAAGTTAGCAAAAAATATTTCTGTTACAACATTAGGTTAAAATAACTTAAAGAAGTATGTTTTTTCCTTTTCACACACACACACACACACACACACACACACACACACACACACACACACACACACACACACACACACACACACACACACACACACACACACACACACACACACACACACACACACACACACACACACACACACACACACACACACACACACACACACACACACACACACACACACACACACACACACACACACACATACACACACAATTCCAGGTGACTTATTTGTATACTCCCAAGGTCTAAAATGATGATAAACATCTACAATATAATTTTAAATGATCACTCTTAGGGCCTCACAGTTTTAACTACCTCCAACACTCATTCACCTGGCTCAACAGGAACACCATGAAGTCTTAGGGCATTCCTTCTTGCATATTGCTCTATCTCCACCCCCTTCTCTCTACATCATACTCTTTATCACACAGGACACAATTCTCTGAATTCAAGTCCTCAATCATCTTACAACATTCAGTGAACTGTGATTTCTATCCCTCCAGTGCTATCCTTAGGTCTTCCAATTGTGTATGACAAGCTTCAATTGACATGCTTGAAGTCATTACGGAGTTCATTAAATGATTTATAGCTACTCGAAACTCATGCTCCTCCTCCATAACTGTGAGCACAGGTCACACCTTCACACTTGTTCATTGTCCACAAGATACTGTTAATCCTCAGGACATTAATACCTTTGCCATGAAAAATCACTTTAAATTTATTACATAAAACTTTATACTTCTTAAGTTCTTTTAGAGATTTTGACATGACTCTGCCATTATAATGCGTAGTTTACAATTATTTATTTCTTTTAAATAACAACTTAGTTAAACTATTAAAAAAACAAGTGAAAACAAAATGCAGGCAAAAAATACAACTTATACACTAAGTATGAAGCATAAATAAAATTTTAACCAGCTTAGGCAAGCAACTTAGATATGGTAAATGACTCATATCAATTAAACTGAAAGAACACAGTGCAGCAGATTACTGTCCGTCCTCGATTGCTGTCCAATTCTTACTTAGTTATCTTTGGTTCCAACTGAGTGAGAACTGATTTTGCTAGGATGGATACTTTTTTCTTTGGGTAAGTAGGTTTTATTGGCATACACCAAAAGTCTTTGCTTATAAGCAAGTAACCTAAAAAAATGTATAGGTTGTAATGATAGTCCAAGGATAAACACTCACAAGACCAGAAGTTCAGCTGTACTGTAGAACTGATTACTGTATGAGTAAGAATTATCATTCTTGATTGTTTATGCAAGGACTTGAGATTACAAGACAGCGTAGTAGTAGCAACAAAAAAATTCTAAGCCTGCCTGAAGAAGTTTTCACTACTAAAGTGAAAAGTATGTAGTTATAAAAATGATACCTTTACCTTTTGTAAAAAAATACCTTTATAAAATTATTTAAAGTGTTTTAATTGTGTCAAACAAAAAAGTTACAATTCTGACAAAAAAAGTTGAGCTCTGTTGAGGAAAGGAGGAGTAACAAGGAGTAGCAATGGTACTAATAAAATTCATTGAAATATTAAATAAACTACAAACTTCTTGCAGTGTACTATACTATGTTTTAATGATTACAATCTTGCTGATTAATTGTACTTAATATAAATGTAAGTACTAATACTTGTAGTTAGTTTTACATCTCTGTTATCCAAAAAAGTAACTTTTCATTCCTAGTTTCTTGTACAACCAAGGTATGTATGCATTTGCCTGAAACCAAAATAATGAATAGCAAATTTCAAAATATATGGTAATTTTAAATGATGGACTTCATTTCATAACTCTATATTTCATGAAATGTACACATTATCTGACTGACCTAAGTAGTAGTTGAAAGAGGAGGTCCGAAAATTTCAAATAACATTGCTAGGGTACATACATAGTTGTGTAAACGACTGCTACAGTTGTACAAGTGGTTTCCCATAAATAGCAGAGAACTAGAAATTCAACAGTTTGCTATGTCTTGAAGCCTCACTTACCACCACTACAACTTTTACAGGAAGTGACAACCCAAGCATGACAAACCAAAGCATTTTGAGTTTTGTCACCAAATGCATAGACTTTGAAGATGAAATTTTTCTCCAGAATTTTAGTTTTAGTCATAAAGGAAGTTTCCATTTCAGCGGAAAAGTCAACCAACACAATGTTAGCACATGGGTTTTACAAAATCCTCCGTGAACATTAGAATATAAGACAGACTCCTATAAGATTAATGTGTTTTGTGCCCTATGGTAAAGAAATATATATGAACCTTTCTCTTTTGTGAAAAGCATAGTCAGTGGGATAATGTACCTAGACATGCTAGAAAACTGCTTCTATCTCAACTGAATAAAGATTCAGAGGATCCCATTTTTAATATGATGGGGCTATACCTCATTGGAACAGATATATTTGAGATTCTCAATGAATGTCTACCTTTTTTTTGTGTTTAACGTCCGACTATTGTGCACACTTGGGCTAATGCAGACGATGGGATGATTTATAGCATATGAAAATGCCAAGCCCTGGCTGGGAATTGAACCCGAGTCCTCGGGGTGAAAGCCTAGTACGCTATCAACTAGGCCACTGAGGTAGCTAAAAAGATGTTTTTACATACCAATAACCCTAGTTAAAATAAGAAACTGTATCACACCTATGGTGAATTTTATGACACATGGAAATACTTCTTCATGTATGGGATGAGTTCAGCTACTGTTTGGATGTGTGCCAGAAGGGGACACATAGAACATTATTAATTGTATCTGTAAACTTCATTATCGGATCTAATTTATTTCAACGTTTATCATTAATTCTTAGTTTGAATTATGAAGTTACAAATCAAGTCCATCATTTAGAATCACTTTATTACATTTATACTAATTTTTGTTATGTACAGTATTATTTAGTAAAAAAATATAAAATAAACAATACATACTTCAACAAATTTAACTACAACCTAATAATTAAAATACAGAAGGGAGTGTATATACTGTAGTTCAGTAGATGGAATCAATGATCTTGGGGGAGGACAAAAAATGAAATAGTTTCGAAATTGATTAAAAAAATGATCAAATTTTCCTGTAATACAGCCCTCAAATATTCAGGCAAAACTTATAAGTTCCTATATTCCCAATAAAATGAAATTCAGAAGAGCCCAATGGATAAAAAATACATATTTTCTTTATTTTATAATTGTAAAGGTTGTTTTTTCCTAATTTACCATACATTTTTTTTACTGAAGTTTTGAATCTTCGAATATTTTTGAGCAAACACTGAAAACTGATTCTGATGAATAAGACCTATTATTTTTTTTTATAGTATGTCACTGAAAAAAGTAATTTGTTTTTTTTTTTTTTTTTCTCACTATTCAGAATAAAAAAGAAAACAAATGAATAATCCTATATTACCTATTTTTAAAATACAATACAAATGGACTGCACTCTATGTTATCATGAAAACAATAAACAAAGTTATCGAATTTGGCTCTAATGATTTTGATAAAATTTTGTTCAGTTGAGTCCTAACTATCCAAATCAAGTGTGTGGTCTTTCAAAACACATCTGATTTGAAAGCTATCATAAAAATAAATTACAAAATCAGCATTATTTATTAAAAACTCTTTTTCTTAAAAATTTTGTTTATACATTTATAACTCATTTATAACAATTTATAACTCAAGGCAGTGTAATTATTATTAAAAAACTGAAAATAAACTACCAAATTTGTTGGCCCAGGGTTCAATGATTAGTAATTATTTGAAAAAAAGGCCAACTGAAAATAAAACTGCTGTTGGCCATTGTGTATGTTTAAGAAATATTCTTGAATTTACTAGGAAACTGTAATTTATTCTGTTTCAAATTTGTTCAAACTATATTTTAAAAAAGCTAATTAAACATGACTTATAAATTAGGCTATTTTTAAAATATTTTTGTTGATAACTACAAAATTAAATTATTTAGACGAATAATTCATTGTGAGAAAGTTTGAGAAATATTTTTGCAACCTTAACTAATTTATTCTGTGCGCACAGGTTTAGCCTACCCTTGTAAACACTGCATGAGACTTTTCATGGCAAGTTGTTTTCCTCGCTCTCGTGGACTGACACTTACAACTCCAACCAGTTCCCACTTATCTTTGTTGTAGTACAACATACCACTACCACTGTCACCGTTGCACACATTGGTACCTAAAACAATATGTCCATTAAGAAATATGGAGAACAGTAAACCTTCTAATATCTGGTCTAATGTGGCAACTTGTTTGACTGGATAGCAAGAAATTTGGAGTTCAGTTGCCATCATTTAAATATCCTCAAATTCACTTTAGATATTAAGACTAAGTATGGGATGAACTCACAATTTTGTGCTGTGTACTGCATCTTTATCACAGCCTGCGTCCATCCTAAGCTTGTTTTTCTTATGGTCTAATGGTTTTAGACTTTACTTATTTTATATTAATTTGTACAATTACAGTAATGGTAATAAATATTGTACAGTTATTATTAACTACAATCTTAATGTACTCAAGCATAAAAAGATTACTTTAAGGAAATATTCCAAGTAATACTAAACTACAAGTAGGATATAAATTAATTTTGTTTTCTGAGATTTAAGAGTGTTTGAAACTGTTGGCCATATTTAACCTATCTCCTATAAAACTAATAATGTTAATTAACAATATAGATTAACATTAGAGTAGTTATCTAATGCTAATTAATGATATAATAAACAGATGTTAATTAAAAGATATAAATGTGTGGGGATTAATATTTTTAATTAGTTTTTTGAAGAAAGAATTATTGGATATAAGAAAGTTTGTGAACTATTTTTGTAATGTATACCATTTATATTAAGAAAATATACTTTATTATTATTAAACTATAATTGAAATCATATATTGGATTATTTTTAAATATTTACCATTAAGAAATCCAGCACAAAATACAGTATGAGTGATAAATTTTCTGAAATCACGTGGTTGTTTTTTAATACATGTTTTTGGTGCAATTATTGGTATTTTTACAAATTTTAACACATCAGTGGGTTTCTGATTTTCATCCATGCCCCATCCTGCAACCTATAATAAAATTTAAATAAATACATCTTATATATTCATATATACTACTTTAGGTTTACTTTTTCAATCAAAACTATAAAAACAGTTTATTGCTATGACCATTATGATCTCATTGGAGCATAATTGGGTTTAAACACAGTAACACATATTCCAGTTTTCTTACCCAGTACTTTACAATCTCAAATAAGTAAATAATGGAGAATATCTCAAATGTAAGCAGGCAAGAAAACAACACAGTTTATCAACAGATTAAATTATTAGTCATTTTATTATACTTCTGTCTGACCTATGTAATATTTTGTTAACTTAAATTAGATAAACAATAATTATTTGATGAAATAAAATGAATCTTTTGGCGAAATCATTAAATTGAAATTATGATACAGATCTGACATAGAAAGTGAAGCAAAAGTTGTTTCATGTATATGTAACAATTTCATTTATTAATATGTTTTACAATCATTTGGTTTTTGAAATTCTCCCAAAAATTGTAAAAACAGACTTATATTTTTTAAATAAATGTAATCAAATTGGTAGGAATTAGGCAGTTTTTGTGTGTAGCACTTACCATGACCATGTCTCCTGGGATTGGATACTGTTTCAACTTATCCATATTCCAAGGCAGACAAGCAGGTCTCACATTAGACGACATTCTTACAGTGTCATTCAAAATCAATACAGCAATATCACTTCCAAAATTACCACTGAGATCTTGGTAGACATCTGGTAGTAGTATTTTTTTAACCTGTTTCATTAACAAATATTTGTCCACATATAATGAATTTGTTTATGCAGTAACACTGCTCTACTGCTATTACAATATTAGAGTCATCTCTTGTTATCCATGCTTTTGATTATCCGTGAGAGCTCTTAAACTTTTTAAGGTGAAAAACCAAAATTTAGGTAATTATCATCTGGAACTCTGCATTACTTAAAATGTCTAAAACTAACACAGTCTCATGTTTTTAATTTTCATTGATTTTTGATGACTGAATAAAATTTACTATATGTATATTTATTTCTAAATATTTACTTGTATTACAAAAATAGTTAATTGTTAAATTTAATATTCAAATTATATAATATATTAGTAAAACTATAAATACGAAATTTTATTACTGTATTACTTTGTTTGTTGTAAAAGAAATGCAGAATTAAAATATAATATTAGTACCTGGTAAACTTGTCTTGATGTTTCATTATTCTCATTTAGTGGAGAGTTCTCTCTATACATATTTCCCAAAGTTATTACAAACATTTTAGGATCACTATCCCAAACACAGTGAGCAGCTAAAGATAAAATTAATAATAATTATTAATTATAATTAATTATTAATACAGTTTATTTGTTTATAATATATTATGCTATGTTTAAAATATATTACTTTTACTTACCCTACTGTGAGTTTGATTCAGCCCATTAGAAAGCTACTGAACTACTATTTAAGATGTTTTAGCAATTATGTACTCCTATGGGATATGGGCAAATGTCCACTTCCTTAAAACAGCTGATTTCAAAAATATTTATTTTTTAATGGCCTCATTTTTCTCATTTTTTATATTTGTTTTTTTTTTTAATTTGACAGCTATAAAAATACTATACTATAAAAAATGAAAAGCTTTTATAGTGATAACCCAAATACCAACAAATTGTTTTTAGAAGTTTTGTTATTATATTTACTAAGTGTTTTATTATATTTGAAAATGAAGTACATTTACAGAATGTATGTGTACTATAACAGATTTTTCTGTATTGGATGTGATCTTTTTCAGTGTTGCAGTAGTGATGTTTGATTATTCAGTAAATCAACACTTTTTCTAATTTATCAGTTTGTTGTAAAACCACACATATAAAGTCTGGAGGAATAAGTTCCAATAAACGAGTAGGCATAGATCATTATAAATTTTTGTTCACCAAAGAAATCATGCAAACATTGCATAGTGTGGTTTTGCTATGCATGCAACTGCCCTGTCTTGCTGTACCCAGAAATAGTAATACCAATTAATTTGTATAGATAGTAATGTATGAGGTTTAAGTAAAAGGAAAATGAATGGGTAGTTTGTTTTTGTGTAACTAGAAAGTATGATAGTGTCAGTCATGGCCTTCTTTTACAAATTTTATCAAATTGTGGTATCAAGTTAATAACTGACTTTCAAAATGTTTATTGAACATGAAACAATCAGAGGCATAGGATATAGTGTGTACTAGGTGGTAAAATGCCACAGGCATCTGAAGTGCCCTATAAAAACTTGGGAAATGTTGAGAGATTTAAGAACGAAACTGAAAAATCCTCAACGGAAGAACAAATGTTACTTAAAAATAACTGAAAATATATTAATAATGAATACTGAAATTTATTAAATAAATAAATAAATGAAACCCTAAAGGGCACCTGATAGAAGTATTCTAGAGACAGAAGAAAAAAATTTGATGTGACAACAAGGCTGTTGGGAAACCACATTCCAAGACTGGAGGAATATCAGCCAGGAACATCTGTTGAATGAGGTTGCTCTAGGTGGGCTTAAGAAGACAGTATAGAAATCCTTGTAATGGGCATATCAAAAGAATCATGAGATTCATGTTTTTTCCTGTATAGGTTACATAAGTTTTAAGAAATTAATAGTTATTTTATATTATCTTTTTTCTGATTTATTTCTGTAGCCTAGCCATGTAGACTCTTAAGGTTACATTATAGTTATTTTTTCCAATTATTTTTTTATTGTTTCAATTTATTCTCTTATATATATATTGTTATTTTTGAATATTTTTATATTTTTTAAAAATATTGTTAATTTTTTGTTTCAATATAATCATAACTAAATTTGTCAAGATTTATCAGAGAATAATATTAATCCTCTTTATAATGGCATTGGGCTGTATATATGTTTCAGGTATATATAATACAGGCTAACAGATATGATACAGGACAGAAGATGCAAGAGACTCAATGTTCAATCCCTATGTTAAGGTCCTATGATCCATACTGAAGGACGTACAGAATAGTCAAAAAGTATGTTAACTATATTAATTCAGCTAATATGTATATGTAAAAATTATTGTTTATACTTAAAACATTATATAAAAAATTGCAGCACACTCTAAATTTGTTCAATTTACCTGTAATAACAGCATGATCATTTACTAATGTGGCTCCACAAAAAAATTTCCAAGTAGTATTAGATTCTACATAGTGAAGCCCAGCTGCCCAGGGCCACTCACCTAAGTCAGCTGTAGTGCCATGCATTATCAAAGACACTAAATCATTTCTTTGTCCACATTCTGTAACATTAATACTTACATTTTAAGGTTTTAAAATATTAAAGATAAACAGAATTTTCAAAAAACCATTCTAAATGTTTTGTAGTAGTTTCAAGTTGGAAAATATTTTCCATTGTTTACAAACAAATAATATGTTTAATTTTTTAGTGACTAATTTTAGCTGTTTTAAAATTTACTGACAAAAGTTATGTTTTTAGTTATTTTTCATAATTATTTTACTGTATCCTGTAACTTACAAAATAATAATAATAAACAATATTTTGTTTGATGTTTGTAAGGAAAGAAATTGCAAAATTAGAAATGTTGTTAATAATTTTTATTGTCCAATATTTTAAAATTAGTTCATTATTAAATTTGCCAAATAATTTTTTCTTAACAACAGTAAGTAAAATGAAAAATTTCTGCTGTCATCTTTGCTATTTAAAAGGATGGCTTTTTATAAAATAGATAATGGTGGTTCATTAGAAACTGGAGCAGTTAAAGAAATACCTTTATGTTTTTCTTGGTTTTGTTGTGGATGGGGAATAAGATCATTAGAATGATTTTTTTAACTGTCTTATAAATACTACATCAACATAGTTAGATAATATGTACTGAAAAGATGAACTCTAGACAGTTAATTTTAAAAAATCTTAATAAGTTAAATTAAAAGATTTTGGTTTGGTTTTGTTCAAACAGTTTTCTTTCTCAGTACATTTCAAAATAATTACCAACACACTTTTTTCATAGAAACATACTGGAAACATTTCTAAATTTTTAATTTTAAAAAAACTAATACCAATATTAATTTTATAGAGACCCATTAAATTATTTTTCTGCAACATACTTTGTTGCTAGTTGTAAGATACATAACTTACCAGGTATACAATTAACAGATGAACTCCATTTGCCATTGGGAAGACATTTTATTGTGTTGGAAGGAGAAGCCATGTAAAATTCTTTACAAGTGTAGAATGCAGTAGTACCAATAGCAGAAGGAGTCTGACACTTGGTTTCTGGTTGATTCTTTAATTGGCATGACAGATCATCAGTGTTCTCAGATGGTTGTAGAGAAGGACACATTAACTTCACTTTGTCTTCAAAAATTAATTAATTTTAAAAATTAAAATACAGTGGTACAAAGCTTATAATTAAATATTATTACTACCATTTCACTTTAAAATATCCTCTAAAGCAGGCCATAGACGTGACGATTTGTATGACAAACATGTATGTATGACCATATGACTGTACACCAAACTGCAGGACTTGTGCTAAAACTTGTATGAATCGACAATTTTATGCCAACAAAAATGAGTGTGTAGAGACATTACATGTTGTATAAATGTAACAATAACTCTGTCAACATGTAATGTCCTCAGACATATGAAAAAAATTGTAATAACTTGCTCGTTTCCTCTGTTTGCGCATACAAATCCTAGTGTTTAGTGCTGTTATTTTTGTCCACACAAAACTGAGAGCGCTGAATGTTGGCTCATACAAATCACAGCCCTAAACACAGCTAGTATTGTGTCATAGCTAGTTTGTGTCAATGGTCATCATGTCATATAAAAAAGTTGCGATAGTAATAATACATAATTTTAATCAGAGAAAGAAAAGTAGCAAGTGATGTAAAGAGTGATTGAAAAAACATGACAATTTTTTATATGTTAATTTGCTGGATGAATTAAGGGTTTCTGCAAAAGAAAACCTTAAAAACGATCTCTTCTGAATGCTGATCTTAAAGAATTAATTTTTCTTACTGTAAAATCTTTATTGGCATCAGTGTCAATATCCTTCGGTTTTTCAACTAACGCATGACGAGTTCTTCCTTAAATTTCTATCTTTTGATTTGACTTTTCACAGACAAGGATGTGTTTTATAAATTTCTATAAATTCTTGAACAAATGTTTTAATTTTGCATATCACACATTTTCTTAAAAAAAAACAATAGTATAACACTAAAAATAAATGTAAATCACAAAAAAATACAACAAATGTAAATTAAAAGCAGATTTCCAGCAGCAGTTGGAGAAAGAAAATGAAGCTCACAGCTGATATGACACACTAGCTAAGTGCACACAAAACCAAGTGAAATCAAATCCCTGTTGATTCACTACGACATGTATGTGCATGCAAGTATCACCCACAGATCTTATACCTAAACGTAGAAAACTGTTTGTAAAACAAATTGCAGCCAACATATTTCATGCGTCTGGTAATGACACATGTTGTTTCATACAAAACTCCAGATATAAGTTTGTACAAACTTTTTCTGTCTACATTTTAGACTACTCTAACTTGTTTGCCGACTTGTATGTGCTAGAATTTCTGTCCAACATTTCCTGTAGTGTAGTTACAATTCATGTTGGTGCCAACAAACTAGAGGAAATAATCTTCTCCTACATATTTGAGTGTGTAGGGACGAGGTCTATTTTGTTTGTGCATACATGTGTGTTATACAGATCTAGTGTAGGGTAGCCTTAATTCCTTAGTTTACTTATCTTGTGTCTATTGGTATTTCGATTACCAATATCCATCACACGGAAATTAAAGCTTAAAAACAGTAATTGAAAATTACAATGTTTAAATAGATATTGTCTTTTTCAAAATTCTGATAGTGACACTACTATGTCATAGTAGACACAACAGAGCTTTGAGTTAAGAGTTAAGAAGTATATAATATAAGGTTTAGTCTACACTCAAATCTAATATACACTATAATATAAGGTTTAGTCAATGCTTTTATAAATTCCAGTCCTTATGTCTGTTCATGTGATGAATTTAACTCCTTTAAAATATACAAACTTCACAAATTTAATATTAAATGAGAATATAATTATATCATAAGGTTGACTTACTGAGACAAAGTAATAGATTTATATCAATTTATCTATATCAACTAGACTTTTTACAGTGATTATTAGTGAATGAGGATACACAGTTCTAGAGACATTTTGAATATTGGATATTCGGTTGTTCAACACATAGGGTCTTATGAATAAATTGAGCAAGTGCTTATGAGAAGGGTTCAACTAAACTTGCTGAGCATCTACTCCTAACACCAGTACTTCCTCAATTTGCTATAAATAGAAACAGCCAGACAAATTTTGAGCATTAGCTCAAGAGTCAATTAGAAAGACAATAGTCTGCTGGCAAATCAGGTAACACTCAGTGCCAAATCAACCTATCAGTATCAGTCTGTTACACAGTTAGTCCATTGCCTGATTTGAATTAAAGTACACACATACATAACAATAATAAATAAAGTAAATGCCGAATTAGTTGTGATTGTAAAACAACTTAGATAGTCTTAAAAAATTCAGCTCACTGTAAATTAAAGAAAAGCAAAAGCTATTGAAAGTACTGTATAGAATGAAAAAGTATGAAAAGCAACTGACAGCTATAAAATTAAATTTCTTAATTTCAGTGGATTTTAAAATTCAAAATGTTACTTTATTCAGTTTTTAACAATGATTACGATGGTGAAATGAGATTTTAAAAACTATTTAAGAAAAGAGTTATGTATTTTTAAATATTTGAAATAGCAGTCATTTTGAAAATGTTGAACAAATTTTTTGTTTAACAAACTTGTCTAAATTATTACAAAAAAAATTTCTGACAAATTTGAATCAAATCAGACTAAAATTGTGAACATGAGTTTATTCATATATGTACGAGGACTATTTTTTTTCAAGGTACGATCGGTCGCAAAATAAAAACCACAGTAAAAATCAAAAATTATTTATTTGTAACAAGTACTTACATAATTACACTATTTTTCTACATAGTCGCCACTCAGATTTAGACATTTATCGTAGCGTGGTACCAACTTCCCAATACCCTCGTTGTAGAACGTAGCTGCCTGTGTTTTCAGCCATGTTTGTACGCTGGTCTGCAGCTCAATGTCTGTGCCAAAATGTTGTCCTCCTAATCAGCGTTTCATGTGAGCAAACAGGTGAAAATCGAATGGAGCCAAGTCCGGGCTGTATGGTGGATGACCAAACACTTCTCATTGAAAAGACTGTAGGAGCGTCTTTGTTGAAGCTGTAGTGTACGGCCGAGCATTGTCGTGGAGAAGGACAATGCCTGGTGACAACATTCCTCTCCGCTTATTCTGAATTGCCCTTCGTAGACGTTGAAGAGTCACGCTGTATGAGGCTGCTGTAATGGTTGTGCCACATTCCATGAATTCCACCAAGAGAACTCCATTTCGGTCCCAGAACACAGTAGCCATGCACTTTCTGTTGGAGAAGGTTCGCTTGAACTTCTTTGGTTTACTGGGAGAGTGAGAATGCATCCATTGTTTGGATTGTTCTTTTGTTTCTTCAGTTTCGTAATGGACCCATGTCTCGTCCCCTGTGACAGTTTTGTTCAAGAAAGTTTCTCCTTCATTGTGGTAACGCTGGAGAAACGTTAGGGAGGCTTCCATTCTCTGTGTTTTGTGATGGTCGGACAGCATCTTGGGAACTCATCTCGCGCACAGTTTGTGGTACTGAAGTTTCTCGCTCACAATGGTGTAGAGAGCTGACCTTGAAATTTCAGGAAATGAATCGCTCAATTCAGAAATTGTTAACCGACGATTTTCTCGAATTGCCTCATCCACTCGCTGAACGAGATCATTGTTTGACACTGATTTCCTTCCCTGACCGCCTGCATCATGAACATCTGTATGTCCTGCTTTAAAGTTTCTGCACCATTGTCGCACTCTGCTGTCACTCATTGAAGTTTCACCGTACACAGTACTTATTCGTCGATGAATTTTGGCTGCATTACACCCCTCAGCCTGAAGAAATCGAATTATCGCACGAACTTTCAATAGCACTTGGCGGGAGATGCTATTGTTGTAGACATGTTTACGTCCTACCTACGTGAACACAACTAAACGGAAGTGACGTGACGCGATTGATAGCCATAGTAGAGATGCTGCGCAACACATCTGCGCACAGATTCATCCGATTTTTATGGGAGTTTTTATTTTGCGACCGATCGGACCTTGAAAAAAAAATAGCCCTCGTATGTATATATTTATGTATATCCTCTCAACATATATTTAACAACCCTTCAAAAAGTTATCCAGTAGTCAAGATTGATGCTCCATTTGTCTGGGTCTAACTATGATAGCTGCTTTAATAGATCATTTTTCAGTTGAAATTTGCTAAAATAAATTAGATTCATAAATAAGAAAGAAATTAACAATCAAAAATCAAAAATTAAGAAAATGTCTGATCTAACAAAAACCTGAAATAAAGAAAGACATTCATAAGTTCGAATCCATTATAGATAGTATTTTCTGAATTTCTACAAATACAGACATCATGAACAGATGCAGACCAAGAACATCTATGCTAATAAATTTTTCTCTAGAATTAAGTTGCCAACACATTTAGGCTGGTGATTTTCTTCAAATTTATATATTCAGCACTTTCAGAGAGTTTCAAAATGAGTAGGCTATATATCTACAATCTATTTTCCGTAAAGCTGAAGGAAATTTGTATTTTCTTGTCACTTTGCTTTCCCATACTGCAGTTCTTTGAGAGGAGATGGGTACTTGATTCACTCATTTGCTTTTTGATTAATTGCAGCTGTAATGGAACTTACAGCTTATGGTTCATGCAAAAACTTAAGGTTTTTGAAACAGTTGACTGATCAACTATTACACCTTCAACACTTTGAAAATCTGGGTCATTCGCAGTTTCAAGTTTTTCACCTAAAAAATGTTTGGTTATCCATTGCAGATTTCTGTGATCAAATCATCAGTAGAGTATTAAAATTTAATCCCGGTGGTTCATGATTTACATTATACAATTTAACAGCATAAGTGGTCATAAACTCTGATATTTTTAAAGCAACAAATAATGGGATTTCTACTGGACTCAACAATCACTAATCATTCAACAAATCTCTGAGAGGGTGCTTGACATATGAAAAACTCGACATATGTTGAAAAACTTGACATATGTTGAAAAACTCGACATGAAAAACTCAACATGAAAAACTTGACAAATGAAAAACCGAGTAGGTATTTGCAGTCTATCTTTACTCAACTTTTGAGAACCTGCTCAGCTGAATAAGTGAGCATGTCCTGTTTTATTCATACAAATGCAAGCATCTGCTTAAGTTTTGTAAAATTTGAGCAGATAGTCAACTTTATTCATAAAACCCATAATCACAATAAAATTTGTACGAATCTCATACTAGATAACTGATTACTGAAAATAAGATTTTGAATCTTGTATTATTTTTACTGAAAAAAAATTAAATCATATACAACTAATGTTACTTAAAAAATTATATATATATTTTTTAAGCATGTGCAGAGCAAAACAATAATACTTTCATTAACAAACAAATTTAACTATAGCATACCTGCAAAAGTGCAGAAGATTGCCAAAGTAAAATAAATAACAGATTTTGTACACATGTTTTACTGATGCCTTTTCCCCCAATCAATGAGACTTTTACAGAAAGAAGTCTTCGTATATATATCATGTGCCACAAAAATTGTATTTCATAATATTTTTAGTGCTAAAGAGATTTCTTTAAAAATCAATGAAGGATGAGAATATATTGTTTAACACAAAAAGAAAGATATTTACAAGCAGTAAAATCAAAATTGCATTACTTTATTTGAAACGAGCATGGTGGTGCATTTATATTTTATTGAACTATAAAACAATCTTTTAAAAGGCAGAACAATTTCACAACCTTAACTGTGAAATTTATGTATATTTTATTTAATTGTGTGAAATAAATATATAAAAATTGCCATTGCCTAATTCCGTTTTTTGTTTTAAAGAAACTCATTAGCTATTTTCATTTGTTATGGTTGTAATAATGGATCTCACTTAAATAATAGTTAAGTTCTGATTCTAAAAATGGTGTGATAATCTGTCAATATACAAATTTTAAATTTCTAAAAGCTCTTGACTTCACTATTTTCAAACAAACTGCAGTTTGTTATTATTTTAAATTAAAATAAAAGAAAATTAATAAATGCTAGGTATATTTATGAGTGTGCATGACTTCATATACACAATGTTTATATAAACAGCAAATCCATCAGCTGGAATTCTATAGCTCACCTCTTCAGCTTTTAACTCTGATAAATACTATTATTATTTACATTTTTCTGTTATATCATCTTCAAATTCATTTTCCAAATCAGCTAAAACATATTTTTCATTTTTATCATCATGTTAACTATTATTCATCAAACATCATAAAAACTATCACACTTAAGTCCACACAATTGCTAAGTACAAATTTCATCCCACTTCCAATAATATAGTTTTTGAACACAAACTAAGTTTTTCAGCCATACTTGCAGCACTTTCCAGACCCATAAATATTGTTGAACATATGAACAAATAAAATATGTTATGTTGAAGAGCTGTAGATTAGGAACTAATTACTGTCATGGCAAGGTATCTTAATTATAGTTGTACTAGCTGAGTTGAAAATATGGCCATATTCAGTGGCGGATCCAGTTGGAGAGGGGGGGCCTCCTGAGGTTTGTAAACAAAATTAAGTTTGCTGTGACCATCCTTACTGAATTTTGAATTTAGCATTTTTAATTAATTTCATTTTGTTATGATTTTATGCCTATTTTAGGTTTAATGCATGTGATCTTAAATTCAATATTAGGTACCCAGATAGCAAGTTCATTATATATATATATATATATATATATATATATATATATATATATATATATATATATATATATATATATATATATATATATATAATATATATATATATATATATAAGCCACCTCAGTGGTCTAGTTGATAGTGTATTAGGTTTTCACCCCGAGGACCCAGGTTCGATTCCCGGCCAGGGCTTGGCATTTTCATTCGCTATAAATCATCCCATTGTCTGCATTAGCCCAAGTGTGCACAATAGTCGGATGTTAAAAAAAAAAAAAAAAAAATATATATATATATATATATATATATTATAAAAGGTATAAATAATTTAAAAGAATCTTGATAAAATAAGTGACTTTGAGGCTCTGCACAAATATATTAAGCCTTTATGCAAACAATCTTCTGATCTGTTGGGTATGGAAACTTTGGCGATGACTTTTCAATGAAATTTCTTCTATTAAGAAGACTTCTGGTTATGAAAAATTCAAGCAAATAAATCGAAGCATGATTATTGCGATGAAAATTCATATCTTAATTATGAAGACTGCTAAAGCATAATCCCAATTTTCTATGATCCCAATTTTCATTGGATCACCAGAATGTACTTTTTAAACATTGTGTAAACTTAAGATGTAGTAATTGCACCTGCAGGGGGTGCAGACTAGCTGCATCTATTAAGAGGTTTTAGACATCCCTTGCGGTACCTGAGTCTAACACACACTTACACTTGCAACACTACACTTACAACTTTAACACTTTATTCTCATGCTTACATTTAGGGAGGTGATAATAGCCTCAATGTGCTTTTTGCCTTAAAAGAAAAAAAAGACATAGTTAAGTTTGCAAATGACTGAAGATCATTTGATGGGTCTTGTACTACTCTACGTTCATCAAATATTAATATAAATATATTAATATATATATATATATATATATATATATATATATATAAATATATATATAATATATAATATAATATATAAATATATTATAAATATTAATATATAAGTATATTAATATAAATACTGATAATGTCATAAATTGATTTGCAAATAATAAAGAAATTATTATTTGATTATTGATTATTTTATTTTATAAAATATTATATAAAATAAGTATTTTAATGACATTAAGGTTACATAAATAACTAAAGATTGGAAATGACTTTTATTCACAAACATACCTTTATTTCATATTTATTTGTACAAATATACACATCTATAAACATGATTTACAGTAGCATATCAAACAAAAATATGTTTAATAAAACAAATTATTACATAAAAATTATTTATATAAATTTACTTCATTAATAATTAGTAATTAAAAACGCTGTTAGAAATAAGACATATCTTCTTGGCAGAGTAATTTTTCTTAAGCTGCAAGCTGATTCCTCCCAGTCTATAAGACAAATTGCTTAGCATTCTCTCTCCTTCTAATCTACAGTGCTACCAACTGTTTTGTTAACATAAATATTTTTTTTACAGCTAAGTGCAATGAACATTCACAGATGAACATCTATGAATTTTAAATTTAATAGTAGCAGCTTGTTATAATAAAAATTGAAGGACCTTTCATGATATTGTTTTTTCACTGTTAATCGTTTTGTTGAACAGAATTATCATGTTCCTATTAAATCTCCATGTACTTCCCAAATTGTTGGAAGCTGTTATAATAAAAATTGAAGGACCTTTCATGATATTGTTTTTCACTGTTAATCATTTTGTTGAACAGAATTATCATGTTCCTATTAAATCTCCATGTGCTTCCCAAATTGTTGGAAGCTGTTCTCGTGATACTATTATTTATGTCTTATTAAAATAACTAATAGACCAACTAAAGAAGTAATATTACTGGCAGAACAATATTACAGAATTATTGCAGATGTTAAAGTTTGTCTAAAAGTAAATTATATGCATTTTAGTACAATAATTAAATAAACACAAAATCTAGTATTTTAAAAAACCCAACTATGCATGTATGTTTTATTTGGGAATGTGTCACTTGTATAATATTTTAGCCTCCATTGCCATATACAGTAACAGTTTGCACTGACAAACTTACATCACATTGCATTGCAGCATCAGGCAGATACAGAAATTGCTGGCTTTTGAGATTTTAATATTATGAGGTTTTTAAGAAACAGTTTAAATCCAGAGTAGATCATTACTGTATATTTCATTACAGGTTTCAATTTTAGAGGTCATTTACACTTTTTTATAAATATTTTTTAAGCTTTATATAATTATTTCAATTATTGTCATTTTAAATAAATCATTCAGTGCAAAATGAACAGAAATACTTGGTCCTATTAAATGTACATAACAGTGGCGGTGTGTTATTAAAGGCTGGGAACCATTAATATTTTTAAAGAAAAATATTTTTTTTATTAAATATAATAATAGATACATAAATAAGTAATAATGTTATTATTTAATATTAACATTATGCACTAGTAGTATAGCCTACAGTGTCTAGAATTTTTAGCTCATAACACTTTTTTACCATTGAATATAATATTAATGTAAAACAAGGTATTGAGATATAAGTTTCAACACAATAGCTCCCTGTATAAACTGAAATGTGCAGTCTGCGAGTGACCCCCTAACTGAGTCATAAAGATGCCTGTATAATGGAGGGCTAGTCCTGATGTTCGTAGAGTAGCAAGGGAGGGAGAGAAAAGCATATATTTCAATGCAGTTTAAATAGATAAGTTTTGTACAGCTAATGTATATTGCAAACAGGATAAGCTGAATAAAGTGGAAAAGGTGTGTGAAGATACTGTTTGTAATGTACCTAGTTTTGTTTTGACTGTATATTGTAAATAAAGGGTTGTGAATTATTGTAATTTCATAAAAGAATAATTTATTTAAAACTATATTGTTATATAAGTTAATATGTTATTGAGATAATTAAAATTAATTATTTAAAAGCTATTGTCTAGTTTTATTTTAACACTAATATATTGTTTACAAAATGAATGAAGTTGATAGTTTACTAAACAATATTTTTACGTTAGACAAAAGAGGTCATACCAGAGAATTTGTTTACTTTTGTAATGAATGGTTAGAAAAAAATATAATTCTTTATATACTAATAAGAAACCCTTGCTTATCGTTAGTCTAAAAACAATATATATATATATATATATATATTGTTTACTTTTTGATCATGAATTGATATGAGATTTTAATGACAGATGACAGCTGCCCCCCAAATGGCAAACATCACATGTCACCACACTGATTTACAAATTTAATTTAAAAAAACTACTTAAGGCATTTTGAAATTTATAAATTATCAACTAATTTGGGAAAATGAAATAAAAGAGAAAAATTATCAGCAAAAACATTTTCAGTGTAAACTACAAAAAAAATTTTATTTAATCAAGAAATTTGTGCAAAAAAATGATTATAGGTAGAACCAATATTTAGATATAAAATATCATCTACAAACAGAAGTATTCCATTGTATGTCATAGTTTTTGTATAACTATTTATAAAATTGTTTAAAGCAATTAAAAAAACAGGTTGGGTAGCATATATTTCAGTTATGGCATATTTTACGTATACTACTTTTAAAATTTGTATGTATATGTATATATGGCTACATATTGTATGACAAATGTTTAGTGAAATAAATGTTAGCTAAAAAAGACATTTTAAACATATTATAACGGTAGGAAGAAAAACTAACTATAGGTTATTTCTTAAAAAACATAAACCATTTAAAAACAATTTAGAAAAACATAAACACCAAAAAGACGATATAAAATAATATAAAATAACATTTTAACACTTTTATTATAAGTATAATTTTTTATATTACTATTACAAATAGTACATATTACATTTTGTGAATTAACTACAAGAAAATACATTAAAACCAAAACATAACTAAAAATTTTAAGGGTAAACTAACAGTGTAAAAACTTTCTTGCATGTATTATTTCTAAAAAAATCTGGTTCAGAAGTTTATATTACACCAAAGAACTTCAAATTCATCCTCTTTCTCAAAATCAATTCATCTTTTTTTGAATATCTATAAGAGTGCTAAGTATTAACATGCAACATTTGTAAATGACACTACAATTATAACAGAATACAAGAATAACAGTTGAAGAAGTCACTGTTCAAGTTTAAAATACTGTTAACTAGGTCGATATATAGACCAGGAGATGACATATTGAGCTAAATGAAATAAAATAAAAACATTTCACTAATTAACACATTAATTATAATGAATGAAAAATTATTCCTCATGTAAATACTGTTTAATATTAGCTGACAAAATAGCTGGATTTTTTTGTTTTTTTTGTTTAACGTCCGATTATTGCGCACATTGGCTAATGCAGACGATGGGATGATTTATAGCGTATGAAAATGCCGAATGCAATATGTAAAAGTAAAGAGAAAAGAACTTGATCTGACTAATTGGAAGAAATTCCAAACTTCTTTTCATAAATTCTCTCTCTATAAGCAGGTAATGAAACCAGTATGAACGTATGGATTGTAAGTTTGGAGATGTACTATGAAAATTAATGTACAACTTGTGTAGAGATTTCAAAACAAGATTTAGCAAACTATTGTAAATGCCCCCTGTAATAATAGGCACATCCATAAAGTAAGTGATCATTTCCTTCTACTGCCACCGTATGATTTATAGCGTATGAAAATGCCGAATGCAATATGTAAAAGTAAAGAGAAAATAACTTGATATCACTAATTAGAAAAATGCAATGGCTAATTGGAAGAAATTCCAAACTGTCTTTTCATACATAAGCAGTAATGAAACCATGGAGTATGAATGTATCGCGTGCTATTTTGGAGATGTACTATGAAAATTAATGTACAACTTGTGTAGAGATTTCAAAACAAGATTTAGCAAACTATTGTAAATGCCCCCTGTAATAATAGGCACATCCATAAAGTAAGTGATCATTTCCTTCTACTGCCACCGTATGATTTATAGCGTATGAAAATGCCGAATGCAATATGTAAAAGTAAAGAGAAAATAACTTGATATCACTAATTAGAAAATGCAATGGCTAATTGGAAGAAATTCCAAACTGTCTTTTCATACACAAGCAGTAATGAAACCATGGAGTATGAATGTATCGCGTGCTATTTTTTGGAGATGTACTATGAAAATTAATGTACAACTTGTGTAGAGATTTCAAAACAAGATTTAGCAAACTATTGTAAATGCCCCTGTAATAATAGGCACATCCATAAAGTAAGTGATCATTTCCTTCTACTGCCACCGTATGATTTATAGCGTATGAAAATGCCGAATGCAATATGTAAAAGTAAAGAGAAAATAACTTGATATCGCTAATTAGAAAAATGCAATGGCTAATTGGAAGAAATTCCAAACTGTCTTTTCATACATAAGCAGTAATGAAACCATGGAGTATGAATGTATCGCGTGCTATTTTGGAGATGTACTATGAAAATTAATGTACAAATTGTGTAGAGATTTCAAAACAAGATTTAGCAAATTATTGTAAAAGTCCCCTGTAATAATAGGCACATCCATAAAGTAAGTGATCATTTCCTTCTACTGCCACCGTAGCGCTGCTATCAGTGCGCTAGACTTTCTGGTTCATTGCCTCTTCACTGACAATTATGGTTTACTGGTGTAGTGTTTCCAGTTTTCTGTGTACACTTAAAATGTTTAAGACCATGAACCAGCTGACTGTGACAGTCACTAACTAACAATGTTAGTGAACAAATAATGTTAAGCCAGTCAAAGTTTATCAGCATGATATGAGACCTTGAGGAATATTCAGCGCACAAAAGGAGAGGGATGATCAAGAAAGGAATTGTGTTGTTTCATGACAATGCTTGTCCCCATGCTGCTGGTGACACTGAAGCTTGTATTTGACAGTTCCGTTGGGAGCAGTTTCAACACCCATTATACAGCCAAGTCCTAGCACCATGTGTTCATGAAGTGTGAGCTTGGTGCATGGATGAAACACTCTGTACAGCTTCGGGTTTCATCATTCTTTGAGAAATAACTAGACAAGTTGGTCTATTGCTATGACAAGAGTCTGAACAATGATGGAAACTATGAAGAAAAGTAGTTTAAAGTAGAAGTATTTCATGAAAAAATATATTTTTTTATTGAAAAATGTTTTACAATTTTTTTCATGAAACATTTTAAAGAAATGATGACTTGTACAAGGATCTTGGACTGGTTAATTAATTAAGTGATTATGCAGTGAGTATGCAGTGAAGGTTTAGTGAAAACACTTGATTACAACTTTTGAACAAGATACTCCATTCACTGGCTAAAGAGGATGAATCAATTTGATGGTGTAATGAGTAAGACATATTAGTGAATAATTATGTTTTGGTAATTTCTGGGTTACATCAAAGGAGGTATACTTTAAAAATACATTTGAATATAAAGTGACTGTACTGGAAGAGATATTACTTGATAGAATATGTCTAGTAGTAATAATAATAAAAATAAAAAAAAAATGTTTGTCTAAATTGTTATCATTATTAAGATTTATACTCAAGCCAATGTACCAAATTTTATACATATAAAAAAAATATGGTTTGAGAGTATTTGAAAATAAAAAAGCAATTGGTTGATTTACATTTTAAAATTTACCTAAATCATTGACGGTACTCCGACTTGATCTGACACACAGCCAATCTTTGAGCAATATCTAACGAACTAGTCAAATTTCTGAATTGTTTTTTGATAGCTCATAAACCAGATTTTTTTTGGGAGATAACAACTATATGCACATTTTATTTAGCTACTTAAGGACTAAGTTTGAGCAAAATTTGATCAAAATTGTTTGAACAAATTTTGAGAAAATTTGACATTCATTTTTTTAAAAGGATTTTTATTCAAAAATGGGCTTGAAAACAAAAATTATTGATCCTGAGTTGTGGAAAACTAGTCCACATGACAAATTTCATGCCAGTTAGTTTAATCTCTACATGAACGGAAGACAGACAGACATCCCACTAAAAACCATTTCTTTTTGATTCAGGGGTCCTGAAAACTGATCCTTGAAATTTAAAAATTATTTTTTTTTCACAATCATAATGCTTTCTATACAATGTATATAATGAGAAAGTAAACATGATAACATAATAAATGTATACATACATAAATATATACAAAATACATAACATACTGTATTATACATACATATATACATGTTACAATACATACATGTATTATACATATATGTACTGTAATATACATAATACATACATGACATAAATACATAATAAATGTATTTACCTCATATTTTAAAATATTGTCATTCTTTTTGTTTCATTACATGATTTCAAACCAAATTTATTATTTAACCCTTTGGAGGATTAGGACGAGAATACTGTAATATGCTGTATACATTTCTACTATACTGAATTCAGCCATGAAAGGTTTAAAATCAAAGAAACTTAAAAGCAAAAATATGTGTCTTAAAATGCTGTTTTTTTTTTCTATAAATGTTTCAAATTTTGAGTTCTTTTATTTAACAACCTACCTAGACTACAGTTGCTTCTTTGTTATTTAAATTTAGGGTTTACCATTGTTTTAGGGTCGCATGATGAAAATTTGTATTGCAAGTCAAGACGAGTCAAAGAAGAATTAAGCTACAGCAAATGGATTCAGCCCACAAACAAAATATTGAAAAAAGAGTTAATTTAGAATATACAATGGTTTTTAAAAGATTTAATGACTATAAAGCTAAGAGCTACATTAAAAAGTTTAAAAGAATAAAGTAATTCTTACAAATATTGAGTAAGTGCACTTTGAACAATAAATAATACAGTGACTGTTTCTTCATATTGTTGTTTGTTGTTTTTTTGTTAATCAGACTCAACTCTCAAAAAATAAATAATAAACGTAAATAAAATAGTTTTCTATTTCCTAGCATTAATGATTTAATAATTCAGAGAAGTTTTAATGTATTTGGGTTTTTTGTATTAAATATTAGGTTTGTACATTACACATATAAATATTGAGCAGTATCATCTCTTAATTAGTTATATTAGATATTATTCCCTGTACACTAACGTAACGTAAGTTTTTACAATTTTACAGTGTTACTTCTTGACTTTTCTTATCTTTTTCAAGGTTCACTTTATGTTCATTTGCTGTTTCATTAGTTTTAGACTCTATTTGAATAGTTTTATAATTTTCTTCTTCAACATTATCTCCATTTTCAGTTAAAATGCTATTTTTTTCTGGTACTTTTTTGCCGTTTGTTTTGTTTATACCTTCCTTTAATTTACTTTTTAATGTATCTTCTTTTTGCAAATGCTGCTCATATTCCGAAGCAACATCAAGATCTAGATTGTTAATGGGTAATGCATTTTCATCAGGTTCTTTAATACCTTGACCTTCCTTTTTATTTTTTACTTCACGTAACTGTTCTTTCAGTTTAATTTTTTTAATAGCTATCTTTGGTTTAATTTTTAATGATGAATCTGTTTCATCCGTATTATTAATAATTGTAGTTAAATTATTTTCATCAACATTAATTGTATTATTATTGGTATCCAATTCTACTTGGTTTTCCTCAACTAAATTTTGTTTGTTATCTATTAATTCATCATGTGTCTTCTCTTCTTTGTATTGTTGAATTATTCGTTTAATATTTTCCTTAATTTTTCCACCAGAAAGTTTGGTTGTTTCAACTGATTCATTCTCATCAACAAAATCTTTTTTTATATTATTATCAATTATATTTTCTGAAATCTTATTTTTTTTATTTAATGTTGGTTCATTATCTACATTTTTTTCATATGCCATCTCTGAATTTGAAAATTCTTCTTCAGACAAATTTAAAACTTCAGGAATATTATCTGATTTTACTTCCTCAAGCACAGAGGTTTCTGCTGATAATTCAGGATTATCAGATGCTGTTGTTTTTAGATATTTTGAATGTAAGTCGATATCTTCACTTAAAATATTATTATTCTCACTTAATTGTTTCAGTATGAATATCTGAGGCTTTGTTTTGATTTTAATTGGTGGAAATGAGTTATAATTAAATGCAATGTGAGAGAATCCATCGACAGATTCGACAATCTCAAATGCCTTCGTGTAAGGTTTCAAGTTCTGTGAATATTTACTTTTAGCCTCTACGAGTAAATGAGTATAATTTAACATCTCTGGACTATCAGAATTTAAATGTTCTTTCTTGCAATATCTGAAAAAA
The DNA here is from genome assembly GCA_022606455.1 of Callitettix versicolor. Classification (NCBI taxonomy): domain Eukaryota; kingdom Metazoa; phylum Arthropoda; class Insecta; order Hemiptera; family Cercopidae; genus Callitettix; species Callitettix versicolor. Next base: position 30,378,907 of record CM040188.1, read on the forward strand.
AATTAATAAATTTTATTATTGTAAAAATAAGTAGCATCAGTCACAATGTTCATGACAATTATAAACACCGCAAAACATTTGCTCTTTTTTAATTGCCTTGTGCACTCTAGGTTAGATGCACAACGAATAATTCACTAAGTACATTATTTGTTTCCCTATGAAAATCTGTAGTTCACAATACAATAAAAAGTTCCATATATCAATCAGCTGATAGATGTAGCCTCAGAGAATAACAATATCAAATTATTCTGAGTATGTATGAATTAGTATATTCAAGTAATGATTCTTGATACATTATAAATACAGTAATGATTTTTTTTCAAATAAGAATAGCAGTTGCATTAAACTTATTTTTCAGCGAAATGAAGCATTTTGAAACTTAAACCAAATTTTAAAAAGTATAGAAAAAAAATTTCATCCTGAATGAAAATGTTGAAACTTACTGCTTGCAATCAACATGTTAAGTTTTTGAATTCCAACACAGATGAATACATTATCTTTCCTGTTAATCAATGAAAGTAATGTTATAAACATTTTAATTTCTGAAGTTTTCAGTCTCAGTGGGTGTATACTAAAGACCAATGTTTTTTGTACAATTCTTTGGCTTTCGGTAGTTGATGTGGCTAAAGCACCAGTCAGTCTGCTGTATCTCTGAACTGTTCACCTCAAAGGTTCTTAGTTTCAGCCGCGTTACTTTCATCACCCCTTACAGTTAACGCTGATCCCTCATATTCATTAGTCTAACTGGCATAATATATGCAAGTTAAAAAAAAATATCTCTGGCTTTCGCTACCACACCTACAATGCATTTTATTTTTGAAAGTAAAAGAGTTAATTAAAGAATAGATTAAAGAGAATATTACGGATAACAACTGTGTATTTTGAATATAAAAACTACTTGCAACAGTAACATTGTACTACGACTGCTGAAAATAGCTAGATGTGTTAAAATCCTTTATACAAGTATCTGTATAGATTATAACTAACGTTCTTAGTCAGATAAATCACTTTTTGTTTTTAGTTTCCTTTAGATTAATCTGAAGTGTTGGTACTAAAATTTGAAATTAGAACAACTGATTTCTTTGTCAATGAGCTAAAAATTCAAGTGTTCTATTAGATGCGTAAAGGCAAAAATTTAACTTAACCATTTGCAGTGGGTTGAATGTGTAGCCACTCTCAGCTCAGAAGGCTACACTTAGTGGCTATTGTATTTTTGCTGATGAGGCCATCAATATTAAGCAGTGTTCTGTCATCTCAGCTCAGAAGATCCTAGCATGAGCACTAGGCACGAACAAGGACTGATACACGACGAGCCTAACAGCAAAACAATGGCCACACATTGTTCTCGATGTGCTGCAGTAAATATTTAATCTGATCTGATTAGAAGATCACTGAAAGTGAAGCACAATGACTCTCCGAGTGCAAAGGATTAATGTTGTGTAGTTTCCAATAACATTTAAGTGGATTCTTGACATGGATGTTCTTGACTGATTGTTTTAATAGGTTAATTATAAATACATAAAGTATTAAATAAAAAAAAAATATTTAATTTGCATCTAAAGTGTTTTAAAGTATTATTTTTATTTGTTTTGATCACAATGCTTCCCTTTACATAATGCTTATGACTTGTAACTTACGTCCAAGATGAATAAATCTGCGTGAATCGTGAGACACCCGTCTGAGCGGCCAAGTTGTCGATATGTACATGTACCGAAGATGTAGGAGATTCCATACGATGAAGTCTTGCAATAGCATTTCCACCAGGGTAATTGACAGTAGCAATGTTAAGCAGGAAGATAGAAAATACAGAATTCAATAAAACATGGCCTGCAACAATAATACTCAGAAGAGCGAATACCAACGATTTGTGTCTCCTTAACCATCTGTGAAAAAAAAATTAAATTCAAGATTTTAAAATTTATTTCGTCTTTATTTTATACATGATTTAGAACTTTTTCTAATAAAAAACTATTTTCATCATGTAGAAACATGTTATTAGAGTTGCCAATAAAATAAAACTTAGATTTGGAACTAAGTATACATGTTTTAAGATGTAATTAAAAAGTGTATAAAATTACAGGGTGGCCTACTAAAAAGTGAAGCACACACTTGTCTTCCAAGTTAATACATGAAAAACAAAAGTTTCATGTTCAAAGCATACTTTTTAAAATATTCTTACATATGTCTTTTTGTTTCAAATAGAATCAATTATGTTTCATATTTTGAACACCATAACTACAATTTTGAAGCAACAGTGCGTAACCCCTAAAGTTTTAAATCATAAAGGAGGTGAAAAACTAAAATCTCTTTAGCAGTGTTTTTTTGAAGTGAAAACATTTATAGGCACCTGGCCTGGCAAAAAATGTAGCTGGTGATTAAATCAAGCTGATATGTAATGCTTTGGCCCTCGTGATTGGACAGCCTGTTGAATTTTACATTTAATATTTATTTATTTCAAATTATTTTACCCTTTACTAGCAGTACTTTTAGTGTATTAAATGCAATTTTTATTTAGATATGTAATATGATTACTTTTTCATTTTTAGTCTTATGTATGAATGGTTTTTATTTCTCCGAGAAACGATTGCTTCACAATTGTTTTACTGAAGTATTACATGATCACTTAATTGTGACAGATGAGAATAAAAACATACTTACATGTGATGGCAAGCAAAAGCAGCAGCTACGTTGAGCAGTGGAAACACATATATGATGAACCGTAATTCCTTATGCGGTAACAGAGAAAACAAAGATACAAATACTAACGAAGGAAACAGTAACCTGCGTATTCTTACATCTAAGTACGCTCCAATAGGTATAAGCATAACTGAGAATCCAAGGCCTCTGGGAATGGCAGAGTAGAAGTACCATAGTAAAGGAGAGGTCTAATTTTAGTTAAAGACTTATTAAGCAGTATATTATACATTTTTTATATTTTACACATTACAGGCATTTTTTCAGAACATCTTAAATTCTAGCCAAAATTTTTAAGCAATATTATATACATTTATCAAAGCAAAACAGGATAAAATTTAAAAAGAAAATTTTTTCCAGTGAAAAACCCTTAAGCTTATCATTGCCGATTACAAATTAAGAAAAAATATTTGGATTTAACCTGGAATCTTTAGTGTAACAGGCTGAAGCACCGACTGATCTAACTTTGCTTTCTTTGACATTTATTTACTTGTATATTAGACTCCTACAAACAGTATTTAGACTCCTACAATTTTGAAGCAACAGTGCGTAACCCCTCAAGTTTTAAATCATAAAAGAGGTGAAAAACTAAAATCTCTTTAGCAGTGTTTTAATATAAACCATTAAACTGGCTCGACATTAATAAAGTTTTTCATTTCTATCTATGATCTACCACTATTCATAAGAAAAATACTTTGTGCAGCAAACAGCAAGTGAACAGATACTTTATTTCACAATGCGCATTTTAATCTAAAAAGAAATGGTTTTAACAACTAGTAGATGAAAGGATACGCCCCATTCAGAACTCTTGTTAAGGAATGTGTTGAACCAAAATACTTCGCCTTCAGGCCAAAGCATTCTGCCCCAGAAAACAGAGTCTACTGCCACAGTAAGTGCCAAGCACACAATACCTGCAGGTACTGCTGCTTTTATTATCCTGCAAAAGCAGTAAGGACACATGTAATAAAATCAATTGTTAAAACTATAATACTATGTTACTATAGTTTTTATTTAGTGAATATACTATAGATGTTTAATTTTCAACAGAAATAACCTGTCAAAACGGCAAATTAACAACCTCTCATGCTCTTGCTGGTGCCCAACAAAGATGATACAACAAGACTACTATAGTAAAGTAAAATAAAGTACATATAAACATATATTTTAATACACACACACACACACACACAGTTCAACATAAATAGCTAAAGTAATATTATATACTGTATTATATTTAAATTCACCTGACTGGATAGATACGCAAGTAAAATAACTCAAAAAGCAGAATAGCTCCAAGAAACATGGCGAGTTCAGCCCTAAATAGAATTATAGCAGCAGCAGAGAGCCAGATAAAGGCTGAATACTGCCGCCTCAACCAGCAGTGTAAGGCCAGAAGTACTGGAACAAAAGAGTCACACAAATATTTTTTTATAAAAACAAAGTGTACTTTACTTTTAATTTGTCAATGATTTTCTTGTCTTGGTTGTCAATAGTCTTGTCTAGAGATCTATCAGTTTTATGATTTTTTCTTGTACTATGAATTTGTCAAAATAAATTACTTAAAACTATGTTGCCAATTATTTCAAAAAGAAAATTTTTGTTAAAGCAAAATGTTACACAATAGCTATTAGAAAAAACATATTTAATATTATAGTTAAAAGTTAAAAAAAAAATATTCCAGTTTTTCAGAATACAGTGGAACTTGGTTGTAACAAGAAAAATACAGGATTTGTTTGCTTTTGTATCTCCACAAAGATAAATTAACTTGCTTTTAACAAAGTAACACTGTATCTTAAAGTTGATTATAACGAACACTTCCATTTGATCACAAATATGTACTTTATATACAAAAACCAAATACAGTACCTACATAATATCTTTACAATGGTGAATTTTCATTTTAATTTATAAAACCTACAATTTATTTGTAGAATACGACAATTGCTGAATTTCATCTTATTCTTAAAACTAGTATCCTGGGGAAGCGGTCTTTGCAAAATTCCAGAAACAACTTGGCCCCAAACAACAATGATCTATTAAATCTGCCCTAACAATTAACTCACCTAATTCTAAAAACCACTCTAGCAGGTAAATTAAGTAGTGGTCACTTTTCATTCTTAAATTGCACCCGTCAAACACAGTACCACCATCTTTCCATAACAAATACACAATAGCCTGTGACTGTTATGTAAATACCTGCATTTTCATTTCAGTGTTTTATGATAAAAAAACTGTATTTTTTACCCTGAGTTCATTTTTTTAATACACAATGTGGATTATTAGAAGGAAACAATTATCAGATGAAAGCAAAACTTATTAATGTTTCAAAATTGTATTACATTTCAATTTTACTTTTTTAGCCTATAAATCCAAACACATTAATATTTTACAATGTTGTGAAAAAGCTGTCTTTGTTTTTTCTAATATATTAGATTGTGATGATATACAAATTTACGGTTGCAAATTAGCAATTCGAAAGTAGTGAGTACTTGGTTTTAATGACTATATTTGATTGGTTCCTTGAAGCTCATTATAACTAAATTCCACTGCAGTTCCAGTGTTACAGTATGTATTCATGGTCTCCATTTTTTGTTTTTTTATTATATTTCTAGCACATTTTATAGATATTATTGTAACATAAAAAGTAACAATGAAAACAGTTGTTTAAACTTGACTTAATGACAGAATTGAATGTACTTGACAAAATATATTTATGGAACAGCCTAAAGATAATTATTTTAATTTTATAGTTACCTAATGGTAAAACCATTATATTTGGAAGAGGCCGACTGAGATAGAACATAAAATGATATTGTGACACTGTTATGGCAACAAACCAACGAGCCATCTCTGGTCCGAATATATGTTTCAAAGTAAGGCGAAATTTCCTAAAGCTCCAGATGACACATAGCCCTAGGACCGCTCGAACTATAACAAGGAAACAATAACTTTGAGCTTTCTGAAAATAAATCTTTAAAATACAAATTTTATTATTAAAAATGAAAAGTTTAATTGAAATAACTTAGTTCTATGGTATCTTTTTAACATCAATTTCTAACATTTTAAAATAATTTACCAGTTTCAAACAAGAATATCTTCAGATCCAAAAAAATATACATAGATATACACTAACATATATAAAACAATATTTAAAACATTTGAAAAACATTATGAGCATGACCAGAAAACTAAGTGCATTCTTAACTTAAATTATTTATTAAAGAACCAGTACAGTAAATGGTTGAACTGATGTGAATTTCATTAAGTGTTATGTTGTGTTCATAAATGTTTCTTTAAATAATGAAATTCTTATGAATGAAATACCGAATGGTTGAGATGGATATAGGGAAAGTTAATAATAAAGTTTTGAGCTTCAAAATGAGTTCTTCCGTTTTGGCTGAAATCACTTTTTTAATGGCATTCATGTGTAATACTAAAACATAAGAAAGATCCCACAACACCTCATGTACATTAATTTAGATATGCTTCATCTTTAATAGGGACATTTAGTTAGTAGCCAACCCCACGTTACCTGGATTGTAATGACATGTTCAACAACATTTCATCACATTAGGCCTGAAAAGAAGATTGTTTACTGAACAGTAGGTGACATGTAGCTGAGCTTGTACTCTGTCCATTGCACTAGTCAAGAACAAAAACACTGGCCTGCCGCTAGGATAAGTAGTAGAAATGCAAAGTAGTAGTGAGACAGTGCATCAATGTTTTTGGAAATGCATAGATTTTTCCCACATGATCATCACCTTCCCTGAACAAAAACATGGATACTATGCAGTATATATGCTATTTACTATACTAGGGTTTGTTATCATTTATATTTTTGTTTAAAATTGTCTTCCATTTACTGAATATGGCTGGCTGGCTACAAGTTTTAACTAAACTAATAGATGAATATTTAATGCATTAATATTGCATAATAAAAATGCACCATTCAGCGTGCATGTGTTACCGAACAGCGCACCTAAAGGCTCTTAGTTTGAGCTGTAATTGCTCACGTTACTTTTCCCTTACTGCAACACTAATCACTCATCGTCATTAGTCTAACTAGCATAAAGTATAGCCGTTAAGCAAATATATATTTAAAAAAGTATTCTGTTTACCTAGGTACTGAGTTACAAACTTGGAGAAGTTGGAGAATTGGAAGAGAAGAAATACTGGAGAAGAAAGAGCTGAGATGAATAATGGTCCAATAAATGTTCTTGGAACAACTCCAGGAAATTCGTTATGATCATACTACAAAATAACAACAGCTTAAATATAAATCTCTATTAACATAAAAATACATTTTTAATAGGCTAATATTGAGAGCAATTTGGTATACTACCACAAGTTAAATTGATTAGTTAAACCTAAATTAGGTTTATAACTTAGTTAAATAATTTTAAAAAAATATTATTTTGTGTTTTGAAAACAGCGTAAATTTTTTTAAAAATATGAATTTTATAGCAGTCAGAGTTCACATTCACCTCTTTTGTTGTAAAACAGAATTATATATATTAAAATGTTTTTTCTGCATAATGTTAGTTTTTCTAAGTCACTTCATACCAGTATGATAACTGTTGTACTCTTTTTATGAATTTTTGAGCTGGTTATAACTGTTTCAGTTGATTCCTGGAAACGATCATTTTTTTAAATTTTTGCAGCGAACTGAATTTGAAATACAGTCACATCTAGCATATCCGAGCTCTAAACATCCGCTACCTTGGCATAAATGACCATGTGTCATGTGTCATCACTTTTAGAAAATGTGTTATTTGTTACAACTCAAAACAGTCATGATAAAACAAACCCTTTATCTACTGGTACTATTGCCTTGATACTATCTGTCTACTGTGTTGAAGTGTCTGATGCTAATGTTAAGTTCCCAACAGATGCTAATAAAGTAAATAGACAGTTGTTTTAGTGTGTAGACTTGATAAACAGCATATACTGTAAAATAAAAATGTCAGCAGAAATAATGATCATGAAACCATTGATTAACTTCCTTCAATTGGTTATCTGTGTGGCAGCTTGCATATATAGTACATATAGATAAGCAGTTTATTATTTATGTACTCATGCAACATTACTGCTTCTTGGTGCTAGAATTAATGATTGGCAATAGAATACTATACTGGAATAAATTGTTTACATTTTTTGCCAACTTCATGAAGTTGTATATATTTTAAAATAATTATATTGAGCTTAAATATGACATTATTTTATTTTTGTTTGTTTCAATAAAATTTTTTCGGCTCCTTATTATCTTAACTTTTGTGCGTACCAACCTTTACATGGTCCTAAGGGTGAAGGATAAACAGATTCTATGAGGTGTTACTAAAGTTCCAGGAATTCAAATAAAATGCAGGAAGGAATTATAGTATGAAGTCCTGCCATGAAGGGTATGATGAATCGTCCTCTGTTGAACGAGCCACGTAGCATTATTGTAGCAATACTTATAGCCGAGCACAACTGTTTATTGAAAGTAGTGTTTTGAATAATTTGTGATTTCCATGATGATGCCAACCAAAGAATGAAAAGTTTGTATTACATTTTGGGGTCTTTTCTAGAAAAGAGCTACCACTTTAAAAAAAATTTCTAAAGAAATGAAGGTTGTGTTAATGAAAAACTTAATGTAATTACATGTAATAAACAAAAATGAAAGTTTTACTTACATTTTATAACAAAACATACACACACAGATGTGGCGCACACACACACACACACACACACTTGTTAGACTTTATTCCTCCATTTTGCCCACATGGATTCTACAGTTTAAGTGGCCTCCAGTTTTTTGATCCATGAAGTTGGTAATGTGATTTACAGTTAGATGCTCAAACTGCATTGCTGGAAAATTAGGTATGCCATTTTAGGCTGTCCATAAATCATATTACTATAGTTGTTCTGGGTAAAATGCTCTGTTTAATATATGATAACAATGTAGCAGCTTTTCTGTTCGGCACAGCATATAAAAAACATTTTTTTGTTTCTCGGCATATTCTGCTGAAAACCCATTGTTGTGTATAGATTCGTCCTTCATTATGCTTTCTTTTAGAGAAACATGATTCATCAATTCCGACTATAAGACCAGCATCTCCAATTTTTATAGAATTTTATAGAATAGCAATAAGCTATTAGGCATACCTCACATAAAACGTTTTCCCAGTCTGTTTTTGTTACCAACATGTTTAGCTCTTTAAAACAAAACTTTGTGGTCACATATTCATATGCCCAAGAGTAAATGTAAAGAACAAACATATCTAGTGGTATTTTTGAATTTTCTAACAATGTCCTTTTCTTCAGTTCAATACTGCAAAGGCAATGACACATATGGCATCACCAGTGATCATTGTTGTTGGTCACCTGAAGAATCATGACATGTCCTTCCAAGTACTTATGTTCACTATTTAATGTGTTTATTTTGAAAAAAAACGAACTGCATTTTCTTTATTAATTTCCTGAACTAATAAAAGCAGTGGCATGATTAGGTAGCTACTCAAACTGAAGTGAACAGCTCAGTAGTTTAGTTGAACCGATAAGATGATGGTTGATAAGATATCCAGTGGAAAAATGGCACAACACCGGCATATTTGTGGCTATTAAAGATTGCATGCATACCCCCTTTAGGATACTTTCTGCAAGATCATATGTTTGTGCCTCATGAGTATTGATATTCCAATTGATATATAAAAAACTTTCATCATTGTTACAGTTTATTAAAAAAATATGTCATATTTATGCATATAAACAATACACAACGTTTCAAGAGTATGGTTCAACTCTCATTCTATAATTCCTAACTTAAAAATTAAACATGCAACTAAAACATTTTTTTTTTTTGTTTTGGTGTTTAACGTCCGACTATTGTGCACACTTGGGATAATGCAGACGATGGGATCATTTATAGCGTACGAAAATACCAAGCCCTCGCCGGGAATCGAACCCGGGTCCTCGGGGTGAATGCCCAGTACGCTAACAACTAGGCCACCGAGGCGGCTACTAGAACATAAACATAGATATTTATGCCTATGTTAAAATACTTAAAAAACTAGACCCAGAAAAAACAGATTCTCAGAACAGATCTCCACGTGGTCAAAAGAGAAATAAAACTAATATTTATATGAAATGATCAGAAAACTACAAGTCCTAGTTTATGTTTTAGCTGCATGTTTAAGTTTCAAGTTAGGCACTTGAGAATGTTAATTCATGCTCTTAGAACATCCTTTATGGTTTCTGTATACTATACGCAAATTTTGGGAAATCTCTGAATAAACAGTAAGAGTAATATAAATACTCCATCATTAAGTAAAAATTTAAAAAACAGAAGAAACTTGCATGTTTTATTTTCTACAAAGAGCCTATTAAGTTTAACTTGGACTTTTGTTATCCTGAACTGGCACCTGTCTCAATTGTTACAACTTATTGAGGTTCTACTATATTATTGAGAAAAAAATCACCTTGTAATTATTTTACCTCAGTTAAGTTTAGCCTATAGTATAGAACATCATGCATTGCTTGTAAATTGAAGCTTTCCTCCACTTTTGTAAAAGGACAAAAGAAGAGATGTAGGGCTGCTACTATAATCACTATGTTATCCAATCCAACCTGAAATGTATTAACTACATGTAAAATTATTTTTTATATTTATAAATAGTCTATTAATTGACATACACATGTATTTAATAAAAACTATAAAAAAGACATTAATTTTTTTTAGTTTTTATAAAAAAAATTAAAAATGTTTGTCCACCATTGACAGCATTGAAACAAATTACTTTAGTAATGACTGAGAAACGTGTTCATGAAATGATTGGCTAGGCATAATAGCCCTAGGACAAGGGCTAGGGATTAATTTAATTCATCTTTTCTTAGATTACAATTAGTGGAAGAAGATGTAGCTTTGCTACAGATATTTGGACAATAATTTGAGTTTGTCTTTTATGCAGATTCGAAAGTATCAGTTCTAGTTAAGCCTACATCCTCCCTAAAAAAAAATTACATAGTTAAGTTATCAATGATATTGTGTTTGTTAAAAATGTATTTGTTTCAAACAGGTTCCTTTTCATATTCGAACACTAGAAAGCAAGAAAAAAGAACACACAAATCCAACAAAATAAAGCCATTGTGGATGTATTTTCAGAAAAAAATAAAATTAAAAAAGAGAAAAACTAGTATTTTAGCAAAATAAAAACTGATTTCAAATGTAAAATATTGCAAATGATACTGAGACACTTCAAGGAGGGGGTGCAAACTTTCAGAAATTATTGTTTGGTTATAGCTGGATATATATAATATTCAAAAAATTATTTCTTGAAGTTTTTTTGGATCTTAAGTACTTGATATTTCAATGATATAATTCTTTAAAAATATCCAAATTAATCTGAAACTAAAATGAAATATTATTTTATAAACATTAATTTACCAAAATAGATTAAGTACATCAAATAAAGTGGACAATTAATTTTTCAAAATAAAATAAATTGTCAAATTTTACAATTATAATGAAATTAATTATAATTTATTTTATTACACTGCATTTATAGTAATATCATTCAAAAGTTTTGTTTACTGTAACATATGACAGAATACCATATTTTTTTATTAATAGTATCTAACCAAACTTATATGTTCTACCGGCTAAAAATATTTTATTCCTTACCCCCATCCTGTTGTCATCTGTTACAAACTAGATTTAAAATAAAACTTTTAATTCAAAAAGAAATTCGTTAATTGATTTTAAATCAAAATTGTTTATTGTGCCATGTGACAAATGTAACTCAGGACCAGCGTGTTAACTTTTATAGTTTAGATTAATAACCACGACATAACCATAACAATTACTGTTTAGTCAATCAGTAACCCTAAAATACTGTAGCCAAATCCACACTTCACACAACATTCAGCAGAGCAGACGACGCAGTTATTAAAAACTTCTGATCGTGATTCGTGCCAACTGTTGAAATTATAGACAACAATATTGTACTTTAACATTGTACAGAAAGTTCCTTCTGCACGAGTTTTCTAAAACAAATTCCAGTTACAATCTTACAGACCATAATTTGTTACAAATACTGAAATTTCTGTGAATAAATTTGCATCATTAATCTGTTAAATAATATTGATAATCCATAATAATTACGTTTCTGAATATTAAGCAACAAAAGTGGTTTTATATATATATATATATATATATATATATATATATATATAATATATATATATATAATCAAAATGATTTAATTCACGTTTAAAATGTTCAGTTCGATTCTTTGTTGCACAATTTACACTATTTAAAGTTGGCCCAATTTTCGTGCTTTTAATGGAAATTCATTCCTTTTATATGTTCGATTTAAATAAAGTTGTTATTGTAGTATTACCATATTTTTAATAAAACGTAGGTTCAATATACAATTTTATTTTTGAGTTCTCAAAAGATCCATGAATTTTTATAAAGAATGTTTTTTTTAATTCCGGAGAGAAATGATTGTATTCTCATTTGTCAGATTTAGGGTTTTTGTGCTATAATATGCAATATATAATATATAGAGAGAAATTTTAGGCTTTAGATACTGTATTAGGATCTTTAGTCAGAAAGGCCCATCGGCCCTTTTATATTCTCTAGAAAGTCCAGATTTAAAATAGAAAATCCTAATCATATCTGTGCGCGTAATTTTTAAATTCACAAAACAGTAATATTCATTGTTATTCTGAATCTATGTTCTACTGTTTTGACAAAAACAAAAAAATCTGTCAGTAACATTTTTCATTTATTTTTTTTACTTTTGGAAAATAACATCTGGTCGTATAGTACACATACACAAAACATTGTGTTCTGTCAGTCCAATTTGGTAGTCTGATTTGGACTCTTGACCCTTGTCCTTGCATTAATTTATTTAAAATAAGTGCATTAGTGAATTTAAAATCAGAAATTAATAATTTACAATTTTACGCTTGACGTAATAAAAGTGACCCGGATTATATTAAATTATACACAGAAGTGTAGTGTAGATTTCTTCATAAATTTCCATGTCTTCAAAAAGTGGTAAATATATTTAAATATATATTTTTTAAAACCTTGTAGCATACCCTATTTTGGTTATATTTAGTAATATTCAGGCTTAAGTTTACTAGTGTTTTAGTGTCTTTTGATCAAGTATGCCAGTGTTTTAAGTAAACTGTAGACCAAGAAGAAAATTTATCAATTTAACTTGGGCCATTTTTATAAAAGATTAAGATTAAAATAATTAAATGTTCTAAATTAGTAGCCTGAAATAGTTTTTAAAGGTGCTAGTTAAGAGCATTATCATAGTTAATGTTTTCATTAGTCCTGATACATTTTGGCATTTGTGCACTTTCATTTGATTTACAAAAGTAACTGGTTTTTTCCCCATAGGGGGATGCAGACTAGCTGCACCTATTGAGAGGAATTAGACGTCCCTTCTACATTTAGGGAGGCGATAATAGCCTCAATGTGCTTTTCGCCTTAAAATAATAATAAAAAAAACTTCTGACTAAAGAAATGATTTTTAAATATTTTTTTCTTTTATTATGTACTTCATTATTAAATTAAAACATATTTACCCAAGGAAGATTAAATTTCTTATGATAACTTAAGATTTTATGCTATTTTTAATTGAGCTATATTGGGTCATTGCTATTTACATTGAGCTTTACTAGATGTACTACTCAAAGTATGACATCATTAGTGTTTGTCATCAGGTAGTGTTCATGTGCATTAATCTACTTTCTTACAAAACCATGTTAGGTTATTCACTTAATACTAAAATAGTATTGTATGAAAATCATACAAAACAGTGTTAGTTTGTTAGTTAGGTCCTTAAGTCTTTATTTTTTAAAAACTTTCTATTGTTTTCATTATTAATAACATGCATTTAATTAATTATTTTTATGATAAAAGGCATGTTATCTGTTTTTATACTGGAGTGATTTGGAGGGTATTTGGGTGACTTTTATTTTCTAGCCAAATGTAAGGAAGGGATATTTGACAGTTACTGCTAACAGAGATTTTTTCCATTGTTGGCATATGTGGTATGTGGTCTAGAGACTATCTTGCTATATATAGCTGTAGCTTAATTGTATAAAAAGTGTAGTTGTGAAATGTTTAAGAAATTACTGCTGGGAAACATTATAGCTTATAATTGGGTTCACTACAATTTTTGGAAATATAGGTTGACCATTACCTATTGATTCCTTGTTTTCATTAGTCTAACTGGCATAAATTAAAGAAATGTTTGCTTTAAATCTTATTCAGCCAAATGATTATGGAGCTTCCTACAAAAAACAAAATTGCTGCTGAATTTGTTAGTATATGATCTTAACACATGAAAGTTTCTTTGTGAATAAAAAAAAAGTAGACCAAAGATATTCTTGGTGATCCCAAAAATTGGTTGCATTGTTTTTTTAGATCGACCTTAATGATTTTGTGGTGCAATTACCTTGACTGTTGCTTACTTGCTGGGATTTGATGAGACATTGAGATATAATTTCTTGTTATAATTGAGCTGAGAAAATGTTCATCTTCTTCATTGTGATGTTCTAGAGAAACCATAATGAGAAACAAATTTGTTCATATTTCTATTGATATGATGTTCTCTTGTCAACATTTTTGGAATCCAGTGACTTGGTACTGGTCTGAGTAAAATTATTCAACCAGATACCCTACAACTGGTTGAAAAAATTACAGACCTGCCAGGTTGAGTTGCAGTTGCAGGTTTTTCTATGCATACCATAAAAAATAAAATATTTTATCATAGAAGTAGCCTATGTAGTTTTTTAAAACTGATTTTTATTATTTAAATATAGTTCCTATTAACAAAATCGTTTGAACAAAGAATAATATAATGCATTATACAGAATTGTCACTTCATTGGTTAGCTACCAGTCATTTATCTGATTTAGTAGTATGTAACAAACATCAAATAATCAATTGGTTGACAGTTTGTACAAACCTGTTATGTGACTAGTCTCAAGGCGAATTAGTTAGGAATATTTCGGCATATATCAGTCCACACATATATTTGTCATTAATTTCGGTTCTGTCTTCTTTGAAATCACAGACTCTTTGTTGCCATATGTTGAAGAGACAATGTCCTTTCCATTAATATTACAATTAATTATTCGAGGTAAAGAGATTATAAACACCTGGTATTGTGGTCAGGAGACCTATAGTGCAATTAAGCCTCTTGGTTACTAGTTCAACAAACCACCTTCAGTGATTTCGAAAAGTCTACCATCTTATTCTGCTGGGAGTCAGGGTCTTGGAAGCCAAGCATGCTTTGCCTCCTACCTCACTTATAGATTGTGGTCTGCAGTTTCCTCTTATTTCCTATATAACCTATACATAGTTTCTCTGTGATACATTCTTATCCTGAATGTGCATTCTCAGACCATAGTGCCCTGTAGTAAGTCTCATAGTTCCCTGAGTTGCCCTTAGCCCAGTGTCTTTAACTGGTACAAACTCTTTAAGGGGTTTTGGGAAACAGACCATGACCTTTGCCATTTGGAACACAGTCGTAATCAACACCATCTCCAACTCTGCCCTCCACCTGGCTGAGAGCCCTCCAGTCATCGAGTACAGTTTTCCATTATCCCCTTCAGCCTCTGGGATACTCCCACGTCAGATCTTTAAATCTCTTGGTTTTGAGGAAAAGGTCAACTCATGGATTGATTCATGATAGGTTTCCTGCTTTTATGTTTTACTGGAAGCCCTTTGCTGCCTACTCTTGAAGGTGGTTTCACTAATTTTGAGATGTTTGATCTTGTCTCTTACTTCTTCTATCATAGTTAAGGGGGTCCCCATAGTCTGTTGCTATTCACCGCTGGTTTCCGCTCTACACTGTGTAGAGTCCTGTTTATCTGCTCATGTCTCCCATCCTGACCATTCTCTAAAAAAAGTGTGGTATACGAGATCAATGTATCGATTCTTCACAGAACAAGTTCTTCCTATGAAATTAATTGCAGATGGATTTTAGCTTCAGTTTTGCTTTCAGTGAAAAGGAATCAAGTTATTTTATAAACTTTGCACATGAAATGATCATGAACGAAGCTAAAGCGTTTGTTGGTAAAATTCCATGAATATAATTTGATGTAACTAAAACTTTAGCAACAGGTATAGCATCTTAAGATCTGATAGTGCTAACTCAAGAGGAAAAGGTCTTGGTTAGTGGTATTGGCATTATAATTTTCAATAGGCTACTTTATCTGTCGTAAGTCATACTGCTAAATAAACAAAGCATTAATTTCAGTATTCTACTATACAAATTAAGTATTTTTAGAAAGCAAAAATTTATTTGTATTTGTTGAAACTTAATTTTGTTGTTGAATATAAAGGCTATTAAGTACCATGTAGCTGATATTTTTATATTTAGTTAATTACTTAACTTCTACGATATTAGATTTATTATGAGCTTGTACTTCTTATTTTAAAAAAATAATTAAAGTTCTCCATACAGAGCATGTAAGTTGTTATTAAAAGTGAAGGTGTCAGTGTGAAATGAAGTAGTAAAGAAGATAAAAATTATAATTTACAAACATTTGTATATAAGTAATACATTCTTTTAAAATTAAAACTGGTTTGTTAACTTGTTTTTGATTTAATAATCTCAAACAAAATATTTTATTAGTAAAAGGTTGGTTTAGATTGAAAATACCATTTGACATTTTTATATTTATATTAGCGTAATAATATAATAATAACATAATAATATATTAATAAGCATCATATTTATATTTGTGTATGTACAATTTATTAGATCACGTAGAACCTTCTGCAAGTGATGAGGGTGCTACAGCAAGTTCAAGAAATGATAGTGCTGAAGACGAAGGAACTGTTGAAATAATTCGAAAATATCTTGCTGAAAAACTGGGATTTTTTAGTGAAGACAAAGAAGAAAAAACAGAATCTCTTCAGGTAAACTACTTAGCAAAAAAGTTTGACTAACCTGTTGCTGTTAGTAAAGTACCTATATATCAACAATCAAAATGTCATTAAACAAGACGAGTTCTTTCCAGTTCAGTATGTAAGGGGGATCTAATCGCTACTGTAACAGTATATACTGCCAAACTTAGGTTACCAAACTCACCAAAATTTCCTGAGGCTATGCATATTATTCTGGGGGTATCAAATATCTACAGGGAACTAGCTTTTAATATTTATGTTATTAGTTGACTGAGGTAAGTGAGGTTTCTGTTTCAACTCAACTATTCGGCATTTGGTTTATAAGTTTGTTTGTTGCACAGTTTTGGACAAATGTATTGACTGATTGTTCTGAAAATTAGTATGAAGATACCTTTCAAGAAGCCTGAATGACATATGCATAAGATTTCCTTCACATTCACTTCTGTTTTGAGATGGTGGTCTCTGATTATGATGACGAGTGTATGCATTTTTAGCCAAAATCATTGACCGATTGTTTTCATATTTGATATGAAGATACTGTATATAAAGCCCAAATGATGTAGTTTAAGATTTTTTTCTAGTACCACCAAGATAAAGAGTACTATGTAACCAAAGTATCTTGCTTCCATTGTACTGTACCTATTGCACAAGGTCATGTGTTTGGAGTATGTTGTAACTTGAAACATATTTTATTTCCAATCCAAACAAACAGACTAATCGGCAATGAAAAATGTACCAGGTGAAACCAGTCAAAAAGAAAAACACATGACAAGAATGTACAGATATTTTCCTAATTGTAAATTAACAAAAAGTCAATTATTAAAACATTAAAATGATAACAATTTAATAATGTTCGTTACAACACGAGAGAGGAAAGATGCAGTTTTACAAGCTTTAAGTAAATAGGATAAATTGTAATGATTAACTGAAAGGCAATCAAACAGTTAAAGTGAAAAATTAGAAGCCTACTAATGTGATAAAGCTTTAAGGTGAAGAATGCAGACAGCAAGATAATGAAATATAAATTAATGAAGTAAACCTTTTAACTGTCTGTTTTCTAAAAACCTTCTCTTTCATTAACAAGAAACATTAATTTCAAAATAAGTTTATCTTTATTTTTAACTTTCTAGTACAAATATTTACTCTGCCAGTAGGACAACCAGACTGAAGATAAGATAATGTTGTATTAAAATAAAGTAAACAACATTGTCTTTTATCAATCTTAACTTAATAAGAAATATTGTAATTTTTCAAAGTATAAGTGGTTTTTGTTTGTTTTTTGTTTTCTTTATTGTTATTGTTATAATATATTGAGGTGTGTGTGTGTTTGTGAGCGTGTGCGCATGCGCACATGCATGCATGCTCATGTGTTGAGTCGATGTGTGAGAGTAGTATGAGCTAGAGTTATGGTGGGATTGGTAACTTCAGCTGCTTCTGCCAGATACACTTGGCTTTGTCTGATAATGGTCACATTAAATTTTTCCTGGATTTGCTTATTTGTGCTTATGTTTTTTGTTAAAATAAATTATCTGTATGGTAACAAAAATATAAACTATTTACATTATTGTCACATCAGTTTAAAAGAAATTACTTTGTTGTTAAAATTTCAATTTTATGTAATAATTAATTTTCATTAAAAGTGTATTTTAAAATGTAAATTTTTAATCAAAAATAATGTTATCCATCAAGTGATTAAAAAAAAAAAAAAATTTAAAATATGGTTTCTATGGTTATTGAAATCATAAAAATGTCATACTGTACTTCAAAATGGTTAAAATGTTACAGTGGATAAAATCAATAGTTAATGAATAACAATAAAAACCGATCTTTGCTTATATAAATCAGTGTGAAAATATGTTTTCTTTCAATGGAATATTTCAGGTAAAATTAATAGTAGCATTTTAAAATAAAACAATGACTTACTTATCCAGTATTATATCTTCCATAATTGATGCATATTTTTACTAAGTTTATAACTACTTATACATTTGTATAAAAATATCCTTTCCAAGTAGTCAATTACAAAAAAAAAGGTTACCTTTGGATACATCAGCCACTTGTTTCTTTTAGTTTTACCGTGTCACCAAATTATTTTTTCAATTCAGTTTTTTTAACAGAATGCCTCATTACTGTTGGACAAAATAAAATGTGTGAAAGCATTTACAGTACAATATGTTTTTGTACCAGGTGCTCATCTCTTGTTACTGCATTATTAAAATTTGTTTATATTTTTTATGTCATTTGTTTTAATGCTATCACCATATTTATTTTTGTTTTCTCTAAAGTAAAACTATAACATGTTTTTAAAAATCTTATTCATATTTATTTCCATTGTACAAGGTGAATACTTAAGTAGCCTATTAAGTTTGAGGAGAGTAAGGCCGGGTGGCCACCAATGAACCGTTGAACTGAGCCGAGTGGAGCGGAATGAAGATGAACGACAACTGGAAGCGGAGTTCAGTCAATTTAAAGAATGCATTTGTATCTTTTAAATATAAATATTTAGGCATACTATGATGGATTCTAGGAAACATAAAAACTGTAACCTAGGCAATGGCAACCTAGGTAATGAGAAGTAATAAATTTGGAAGCATGATCTGCATGGTGGAACAAGTCAACTTCAGTATCGAATATAGACAGAGTTGAAGCTATGCGGAGCGGAGTCAGTAACGTGTGACTCCACTTGGCATCATAACGCTTTCAGTGGATGAACTGACATTAAAAAAAATATGTTTGGTTTTGAATATGTAGTCTGCTCCGCTCAGCACAACTCTCTGCATTTGGTGGCCACCCACCCGTAAGAGAAGAGAGTAGCTTATCGCTCTGTCATACAATGCTTCAAGTTATGAAGGAAAACAAATATGGCATGGAAAAGTTCATAACTTGTACTAAATTTTGACTGTGTGCCTGGCATAGGTATTTCAAGCAGATACTTAATTATTATAAAAGTTCTAATAAATTCTGTCAAGCCAGTTTTGTGTTAATATGTAACACATCTTGTTTGAGGTAAAAATAGAATATGGCTGATTACCAGTTTATTAGAGAATTATTCAAAGCTTTTTGTGTAAAGTAAAAGTTGTATACTGCTTTTACAATTTTTGAAATTCTTTAATTAACATCAAGACAGAATGGAGTAGAGTTCCTGTGGAGTATAAGTTTGAGGTTCTGTTAATTCGAAACAGTGAATCTTCCTCCCCCAAAACAAAAATTAACAAGAGAGAATAAGTTAAGCTGTTGACATATAATAACTCAGTACAACACACAGCATATGTTTAACACACACTTTCATTCCTGTTTGGTTAAAAAATATTTATTGGAAAGTGTTCCAATATGACAGTATACTGAAATTGTCAATAATTATTTTATTTAATAATAACACTAACCTCAATATGATTCACCTAAAATCACCTGTATTGGTTTAAAACTGCATCCAGATTTAATATATTGAAACCAGTGATTCTAGATATAAGAGAAAATTGAACAGTTTGGTTAATGTGGTTCTACAACAGTGTTAAAATAA
Source organism: Callitettix versicolor (assembly GCA_022606455.1). NCBI lineage: Eukaryota > Metazoa > Arthropoda > Insecta > Hemiptera > Cercopidae > Callitettix > Callitettix versicolor. The sequence goes on from CM040188.1 coordinate 30,399,039, forward strand.
ATTTTTGTTTACCTTTATTGGTCACATAAAAATGTTATAAAAACTTGATTAAAATTATTAACTTTATACAATAACAAATAGTTTAATAAATACAATAAATACATTGTATTTTTTTTCTTAACTTTCCTTAACAAACTCTTATAAATAGTGGACTCTTCTTCATAATGGACATTTTGTATTTCCTGACAGAGGTTAAGCTATTCTAGGCTAAAATGGACTTCTAAATAGTGGACTATCCTTCATAATGGACATTTTGTATTTCCTGATAGAGGTTGAGCTATTCTAGGCTTAAATGAACTCCTAAATAGCAGACATTCTTAAAAACGGTATGAACAATAAATCAGTGGTCCATGGGCTCCTTGGAATTTCTTAATACTGGACAGCGATGTTTTGTGAACTCTTCTGTTCAATACACTATTTTTAAACTGTCTTACAATCTAAATGGAATGAATTTTTGAAGGATTAATTTGGGCTAAACAATTATTTTCAAAAAAGTTACATCCTTTTTATGTAGGCCTATAATAGTTGTTTTTGTAGCATAGGAAAACCTTAGTTACATTTTTGTACACAAACCAATTATAGATCCATGTATGACAATAATTTGGTTCAATTCGCAAAGGGCTAAAGTCAGCAGGAGTTGAGTCAAGTAATCATCAAGTTAGGATGACTCTGCTAAAAGGTGAGTCAGGAATTGTATTAAAAACAGCTCAATTGTTCAGCATGACTACAATTAAATGGTTACGTTATAATATCCGACTGTAGAGATGTCTTACAATCATGTATCAATATTAGTATCATGTAACTAGTACAATACAATTATAGAGATGACTCATGCTGTGGGCTTCACATAATGTTATGTCTAGCAACAACAAAGTTCTGATTGATAGTAGAATTTGGAGTACTATTAGCAATGGCTGCTAACATAACAAGTCTCTGCTTTTAAAACAAACAGCATTTGACAATTAAAACTAGAAAATAATTCTTTTTTATTATCATTTAATCATGATTAGCTTAAAACAATATGTACTGTATTATTGTTTAACTTTACTTATGCACACAGTTCTATTTTTTCTTATTTCAATATAATCACAGTTTACTGTAATTTGAGGTGACTGTCAGAGCCATTAACTTGAATTATCATGGCTCTTACTCAATAAAACATTTTATTAACCACAATTGATTCTGTTTAATTGGTTGTGATCAGCACCTGTTCTGATTCATAATTGTAAAACAAGATTTATTATAAATTAATTGTTGAATTACAAAATAAATCTTGTTGAGTGTCTAAAATTAGATAAGTGATGATAAAATAAATGTGTTATATAACTCTTTGTCTGATTAAAACCTACATTCAACAGAAAACAAATAGAAATTATATATTCATGTAGAAAAAAACTTTAAAAAACTAGTATGAAAGCATCAATTGAAAGCATTTGTTTTGTAAATTTGCTTCCAATATTATATGTTTGTGGCCAGCGAGATGATTCTCCTTCTTACTTTGATGTGTTTAGTTATGATTTGGAACTTCTAAATAGTTCTATGGTAGTTATATGTTATTTATTGAATTTGTATTGTTAATAGTTTGTAATACAATAAAATATAGTTTTAATCTAAATTTGTAATTTGTTATTTAATGCATAATATGTTTTGATTTTAGGTCTTGGATGAGAAAACTTTGGATGGGGTTGTCAAATATATAAAAGATAAGAAGTGTAAAAAAATAATAACAATGGCAGGTGCAGGAATTTCAACATGTAAGTTTCAAAAATAAGTACACAAAAAATGTTTTATCGTGTAGACATTTCCTCAAGCTGCATTATACAGATCAGTTCATTGTTGTTAGACATAAAATGTATTTTTCTTTGTTAGTTCTACCGAGCACAGATATACATTTCTTTCAATATCAGCACTAGTCTGGGAGTCAGTATTGTGCAAATAAAACTTTTTTTTTTAATTTTCAGCTGCTGGTATTCCTGATTTTCGATCTCCAGGGTCTGGTTTATATCACAACTTACAGAAATACAATCTTCCTGATCCTCAGGATATTTTTGAAATAGAGTTTTTTAAAAGAAACCCAAAACCTTTTTTCACATTAGCTAAGGAAATGTATCCTGGAACGTTTAAGCCAACAATTTGTCATTATTTCGTCAGACTTCTTGAGGAAAAGGGGTTTCTTTTGAGACACTACACACAGGTGATTTTATTTCAAATGGTTGTAATAAATTACACAAATATAGTATTGAATTTAAAAACTAATTTTTATTTCTTCTGTTATGGTTGTCTCATATCTTACTTATTTGGTTGTCATTAAACGTATATTTTAATTGTACTAGTTTAGAATTACATAACTTTTAGTGACGTTTAGAAGTATCAGTGTTGATAAAGATACATTTACTGTTTCCTTTGGAAAAAAATGTTTAAAATTTATTTATATAAAATAAACATGCATACATTTTTCATGAGGAACCCAGAATTTGAACAAATTTTGGGTTATGAATTCAAAAAATGGGTGTAGGTTTTACCATAAAAACTGTTTAAGAGCAAAACTGAATTCAGTGTTGTTGAAAACTTAAACTGAATACTATTTTGTAGTCTTTATTTTTTTTTTTGACAATATCGATATTTCGGTAACATTTTTAATTTATAAGTTTTTTTTGGTCAAAAACCCTTAAAAATTAACAAAAATTCGGATTTTTAAAGATAGGATTTAATGATTTCAATCAAATTTTGCGTAGTTGTAGTTAGTTTTGAAAAAGTCAGGAACTATTGCCAACCAGAAAATCAGCCTAATTTTTCAAACATAAAAACGTGAAAGTTCATTACTGAAGTTGGTGTAAAAAATTTAAAATAAAATTTTCATGATGAACTGTATACATTTTCATGTATGGCTAAAATTTTAACAAATCAACAAATTTTGAAATACTAGGCTATTTTCCTGTAAATGAATATTTTTTTTTATTGATTGCATTTAGGTTATTTTGGGAAAATAGCAACACATGTGTTTGTGGTTAAGTGTTTCTTTAATTTCTTTTTTTAAAATTATTTTAAGAATATCGATACCTTGGAACGGGTTGCTGGAATTCCTGGAGAAAAACTGGTTGAAGCTCATGGAACGTTTCATACTTCACATTGTCTGGACTGCAGAAAGGAATATCCTATTGAATGGATGAAAGGTATTTTTTTTTTAAATTGAATTCCACCACATATAAAAAATAAACCTATAAATCATAAAATGGCTTTCTGATATATAAATACATTGTACAGAATTATAGCGAAAAATAAATCTTATAAAAATAGTGTAGGATAAAACCTGTTTAACAGGATGAATGTAATTAAAAGAAAGTTAAGGTGTTTTCCGAAAATTTTTTATAAATATGTTTCACTCACATAACATGTTATAAGATGGTAGAATTAGGTATCACAAGGGTTGGTATTAGGTATTCCTGTGTTGGGGTCACAATTGATAGATCAATCAGAAAGTAGCAGGCACATTTGTAGCCTAAAGAAAATTAACTAATTTAAATATAATTTCGTAACAGTATTTGAGGAGAATATTGTTCCTACATAACTAAGTTATGTCCGTCACCTTGCTTTTTTATAACAGGGTATGTATTATACATGCAATATCTGTAAAATACATCTAATAATGAAATAACATTTCAGACCTCTCGCTGGTTATTTTATAATTAACATTTTGGACCTATTATCATAATTTGATTAGGATATACAGTAGTAACATTGAAATCAGTTATTGTGAACCATTAACCAATTTCACCGTCTCCTGTCTAGTAGATTGACATTGGCTAGTGACGCAAGTTTTAGGATGTGCAGGAAATTGTTGGGCTTTATGTTATACAAAACCTAAATTTAATTTGTGTACATAAAGTGGCAAATTAATACGTTATACAGATTGTGAGCTGAAGTCAGCATACAAAATTTCAGACAAAAAAATTGTGGTTTTGTAAGTGTAAGAAAAATAGTCAGACAAGTTCTTATTATTTGGTTCTTTCTGGTTTATTCCTAACTTATTTAGAATAAGTATTTATTTCAGTGAATATTTTGCGTACGTTGAAATTTGTTACAGATCAGATATTCGCAGACATAGTACCAACTTGTGGAGACTGCAATGGTATTGTCAAACCAGATATTGTTTTCTTTGGTGAAAATTTGCCTCCAAATTTCTTTACAAATTCCATTACAGATTTCCCCGAGTGCGACCTCCTAATTATTATGGGATCTTCACTGAAAGTTCAACCATTTGCTTCTCTTATTGATAAGTAAGTACTTGATTAAAAATATTATCATATTTTTTTAGCATTTTCTACCAGCGTTTCAGCTGTTTTTCAATAAAACATATAATATGCTTTGTGCTGCTAAGACAACTATGTGTGCTTGATTACTTGATTATTCACTTTACAAGAAATAAAGTATTCAAACAGCAGCAATATTAAAAGTATACTGTTTGTAATCTATCGCAAAATAATGCAATTCTTTTGTATGTAATAAGAATGTAAGAAAGGCAGGTTTGCAATACACTTAATAGAATACATACCGTAAAGAACTGCTATAAATTGAATATATGGTTATTTTAGCTGGCTTAATTTTCAACTTTTAATTTTCAGCGACTGTATTGATACCACCTCCTTGAATTAAAAGTTAACTTAAAAAAATTTCAATAAACGAATCTTGTAATCAGGTCTAGTCTGTGGTTTTTTTTATATAGTTTTTGTTTGGTTAAAGTTAGCAACCAAAGTACACTTAAAATCGAAATGCTCAGACCATCAAATGGCAATAAAGAAATGCATCTAAGAAATATATGAATAAATGTTATTAAAATAACAGTCATGAACGTGTTGATTGTGATGTCTTGATAGCAATGTTCATGCAAAACTGCCAGTTGGTGTTTTATTCAGTCGAGAATAAGATTATCTCTGTTTTTATCAACCAAAAAAAAAAAAAAAAAAAAAAAAAAAAAAAAAAAAAAAAATCAATGTAGGAATGTTTTTGTTTATTTTTAGGGAATTTTGTCAATTTAGGTAATTTTTGCACTGCAATGCTTCATATTATGCTTGATATTAATAATCTAAAATATAAAAGTGCGAAAATAATGGCATATTACAAAAAAATGAAAATAAAAGTGGTAAACATAACTTTAAAATGACTACTGTACAAAAGTGAGAAACATGTTTTTAATAGCGAAAGCTATAAATTTCATCCGATTTGAAGGGAAACCAGATCATCATCATTGCTGCCTCGGTGGCCTAGTTGATAGTGTACTTGGCTTTCACCCCGAGGACCCGGGTTCAATTCCTGGCCAGGGCTTGGCATTTTCATACGCTATAAATCATTCCATCGTCTGCATTAGCCCAAGTGTGCACAATAGTCGGACTTAATAAAAAAAAAAAAAAAATATATATATATAAATTTCATATATGTTATTACGCTATTATCCCTAAGGTAACTTATTCTTACAATCAATAATAATGTATCACAAATAAACATAAATAAATGAAAAAATAAAATAAAGTTAAAAACATTAATACTTGTGAACCCAACAAAAAATGTGTTATTAATAAATAAATGTGTGTTATTAATAATGAAAGAAATATATATATTTTTTTAAAAAAAGCCATAACCTAACTTGACTGCATGTTTAACCTAACTTTAATCAGTGTTGTTTTTTAACCTAATTCGACTCCTGTTATTCCTAAAAATTTCTGTTATTAACAATGAAAAGGATATATACGTTTTTTTTTTTTTTTAAAAACTTCACAAACGTTTGGCGATTAACTCAGTTGTTACATATGTAAGTAGTATTTGTAAAAAAAAGTACCAACCTTTGTAAGTATTGTCACTTAGGCGGATGTACAGCTGCGGCTTAGTAAAAGTGGTGAATCGTTTGGTTATAATTGCCGTAACATAAAAATAAATAGTTTGATTTCAAACATTATAAAATGTTCTTTTTATATTCTTCTCTTTTCTGCTAGGATTATTATCACTATGTTCAGTATAATGATCTGCCTTCCCTAGCTTCGTCAATTCTACTTTTGTTGACGCATTTCGGAGAACCTCCATCTTCAAAAACTATATCTTTACTGGTCACCAATATTATGGCCCGGCCTATTTATAATTTTCTATCTACCTCGTCCCCTCCTCTATTCAACATGTGTACATTAAATCTGACATGCTCGCTTCTGATTGGCTCTTCAAAATCATACATTTTCGCTCGCTTCTGATTGGCTCCTTTTAAACTTTCTATTCAACGGTCTTCCCTCCTGTTAATTTTTGAAAATTTTTAGATTTTTAAACGTAATATCTGCTTGCGACGATATCTGTTCATTTATTATGTTTTCTTAGAATAAAAATTATGTTTTCTTTGTATTGTTATTTAAGAAAACATAATAAATGAACAGATATCATCACAAGCAGATATTATGTTTAAAAATCTAAAAATTTTCAAAAGTTAACAGGAAGGATGACCGTTGAAGAGAAAGTTTGAAAGGATCCAATCAGAAGCGAGCATGTCAGGTTTAATCTACACGTATTGAATAGAGGAGGGGACGAGGTGGAGATAGAAAATTATAAATAGGCCGGGCCATAATATTGGTGACCAATAAAGATATAGTTTTTGAAGATGGAGGTTCTCTGAAACACGTCAACAAAAGTAGAATTGATGAAGCTAGGGAAGGCAGATCATTATACTAAACATAGTGATTATGAAATGTTGTTCCTTATATTAACTGCTTTTAGTGTCATAATGTTTACTTATTTAGACACTGTGTACACAAAATATACACTTATTTAGGTGTACCAGAACAATGGTACTCTTATATGTCAGGATAGGTTAAACCAATTTGCCTACTTTTGTTTTGTGATGCGTACATTTAGTTTAATATTTTAAATTACTGTAGGCCTACTTATGTTTTTATCACTATTCAGCAATTTTGTTCTGGCTTTTTTATGAGAAATCATATTTTTGTAATGACTTAATGATTTTGTGGTGCAATTACCTTTACTGTTGCTTACTTGCTGGGGTTTGATGAGACATTGAGATATAATTTCTTGTTATAATTGAGCTGAGAAAATTTTCATCTTCTTCATTGTGATGTTCTAGAGAAACCATAATGAGGAACAAATTTGTACATATTTCTATTGATATGATGTTCTCTTGTTAACTATTTTGGAATCCATTTCATTTTCTAAGTAACAATATTCCTTTTGTGTGAAATTGTTGTTGTTTTCGCAATCAGTGTCATTTTTACTAATAAGAGTCAAAAATTTATATTTTTTTTAATGTGGTGTAGGAATGCAGCTTCTCCCACTCCCTAAGATTCATTATATGTATTGGAATAAAAAGGCCTTGCAAAAAAAATATTTTATATCAGACCTTGCATTCGCTAAGGATGGCTCTACATGTGATAGTTTTTTTTAACTGTTATTTTGTCTGAACACTGGAATTTATTACCTTTTTATTCTAAAAATATTGTTCATTGATAAAGGCGCTTGGTTCACAATCTTAATTATGTAGTATATTTAATATTAAAGAAAAAATATATTGAAATACTAACCCTTTGATATTTGTATTCATATGACAAAACCCACAAGTGGAAAAAATGGCTGTCATATAAAACTAACCACAGGGAGAAATAAAATGAAATAAAAAAAGCAATACATTATTGTTTTCAGAAATAATGTAAAAACACAAGTTCTGATAATTTTGTTCTTCAATTTAGAATTTTTTTCAATGTATTGTATCGTATAAAATATGGGTATATAATACTAGAAATGACATTGTGTGTTACTTTAACAAAACAGCAACATATAACTTTAATTGGCACTACTCATTTTGTTAATTCTCATTCTGAATAATGTAGACAACTAAAATTTTGTTTAATTAATCAAATTAAATGGTTATTTAAGTGCTTGGAGTTTAAAAAGTATAAAAAGGGGAATTAGAGGTTGAACCGAGTGAGAGGAAGTGCTGTAGATCAGGGGTCTCCAAACTACGGCCCGAGGGCCACATCCGGCCCACGGACAGATTATGTCCGGCCCGCGGAGAGCTAGCATACTTGAAAACTCCTTTTAGAGAACATATTTTTTATAGCAAATTAAATTTAGTTTACTGAAGTATTCTAATTTTATGTTGAATAATTATTAATATGACATCTACATTGATATGGTCATGGGCTAACTACGCATAACATTGTTGTAGGCTTATTGTTATTGTTTTTGTGGTAAGTTGGATAAAGAAACACAGAATTGTAATGAGTAAAGACATGTATAATATGCAGAAAATTTAACTTCAGTATATAATAACTAACAAATTATTGAAATGAATCCAACTAACATTTTATACATTTTAAATAAAAACATAACTTATAACAAGCATAATGACATATGAAATACTAATGAGATTTATGTAATTGAGATTTTCCACTGACAATAGTTTGTAGTTGTGGACTAATTTTACTTGTACCAATTATTAAAAGAGATTTAAGATGCTCATCAGTTAATTTAGATCTGTAAACATTTTTTGTGTATTTCATTTTGGAGAAGGTCTTCTCACACAAATAAGTAGTACCAAAAACAGAAAACAGCCCACGAGCAAATTTATGCAAATTATCAAATTGTGTCAGTGGAAGACTCTTATAAAATTCCAACAAAGATGAGTTTTGATATTTATTCTTAATTATATCACTGCACTGTAGATCAATCATTTCCATTTGAAGTTCCGGGGCTAGAGTTTCAATGTCAGTATCAAAAGGATTCTGAAAAATCTTAATTTGATTCGCAATGGCATCAAAGTCCGAGAAACGAGTATCAAAATTTATTTTTAAAGCACTCAAAGTTTCGATTGCAAAATCGATAGGAAACTCAGTCTCAGTGGTGTGGCTGAATATTTCACATGTTTTAAAATGTGAAAAACATTTTACTTCGTAGTTGTGATTGAAACAGTATCAATTTCTTCCGGAATGATTTGATATTAGTGTATAAATCAGGAAGATGCTGGTTTTCTCCTTGCAATCTCAAATTCAGTTCGTTCACATGTTTTGTCAAATCAACATAGGATGCTAACTTCCACAGCCATGCGTTGTTTTGTAATTCAGTAAGAAGGCAAAGCTTTTCATTCAAAAAAATTTCAATCACTGCTCGAAGTTCATAAAAGCGCTGAAGGACTTTCCCACAACTAAGCCAACGTACGGCAGTATGATAAGGTAAGTCATTTTATCCAATCTCTTCAATAAATTGTCGGAATTGTCGGTGATTCAGCCGAAAAGATCTGATAAAATTAACAGTTGATATGACTGGTTTCAGAACTTCAGACATATCCAAACATTTTCCGCACAAAGACTGTTGATGAATGATACAATGTAAGTGGTTTTGAACCACCGTCATTTTCTACAACCAAGACACAAGAGCGACCACTCCTTTATCTTTCCCACTCATGTTTTTGCCTCCATCAGTTGTAATACATTTCAAGTTTTTCCATCGAAGGTTCTTTTGATTAATGGCCATTTCAAATCCTTTAAAAATATCTGTACCAGTAGTTGTGCCATGAATACTATACATATCAAGAAGTTCTTCATGCACTTCATAGCTTTTATCTACTCCTCGAATATAAATCAACACCTGAGCAGTATCTGACACATCCGTTGACTCATCCAAGGCCAAAGAAAACCACTCAACATGTCCATTTTTGTCGAACAGTTGAGAGGATATATTTTCAGCGATGTTTTCTACCCTTCGAGCCACAGTGTTTGCTGACATACTGACAGTTTTTAATAAATTTACCTTTTCAGGGCACATTTCTTCGGCCACTGCAATTATGCATTCTTTGATCATTTCTCCATCGGTGAATGGTTTTCCACTTTTGCAATTTCAAGAGCCACACGAAAGCTGGCACGAGTTGCAGCCTCTTGTTCAGTTTTGAGTTTTGTAAATGAAGATTGCTGTGATTTCAATCCGCGCTTCATAGCTTCGAATTTTTCTGTCCGCAAACTTCCTGTATATTTTGAGTAATTTTGAAAATGTTTTGTTTCATAATGACGTTTAATGTTATATTCTTTGAGAACGGCTATGCTTTCATTGCAAATCAAACATAGCGCCTTGTTACTGGACTCAATTACGAAATACTGAATGTTCCACTGATCTTTGAATTTTCTGCATTCACTATCAATTTTTCGCTTCTTTTCCATACTACTAAATCACACACAAAAGCAACAATTCAAATCAAAATACTGTTACAAAGATGTCTTAAACTTAAACACGCACAAACACGTTTTAAGGAATTACACACTATTTTATTTCACAACAGTGTCATAGGAACTGACTTGTGGTTGCGCCACTAGCCTTCTTATATATTCCAATTACTGCCATCTAGAAGTGAGTGGAAGACACCAGAACTTTCTCGAACCAACGAGATTATTCTGTACGTGCTATTAGCGCCATCTGTTAGCGATAGAAGGTACTACCTATTTCCGCTTGTGTCCACCAGATGTCGTGTCACGTTACTCCTCATGGCTCATACTCTACGACTAATCTAGAAATTACAGATAATGACAGGAAAATTAATAATATGCAGTGTTGCCGTTTTGCGGACTTTAGTCCGATTTGCAGCCTTTTTTAAACGTTGCGTACTTTTTCGGACTTTTTTTTTCATCAGTGGACTATTTCATTTTTTACCACCGGCAACAATGATAATATGGTTTTGGCCCTCGGAACTTACTGGAGTAATCAGTATGGCCCTAAGGCTGGAAAGTTTGGAGACCTCTGCTGTAGATAATACATCTAGTAAGCATGTGCAGTAGGACTTGATTATAATGCAATTGAAGTTACCAAGAAAAAATGACTATGTCCAAATGACTTAAAAAAAAACTTCGTTAAAAAGAAATTAAGAGTTTAAAAGTTAATAAGGAATAAGATTAAAAAGAGATTATTGTTGCTTTGATACATAATTTTTTTTTTTTTTTTTAACCGACTATTGTGCACACTTGGGCTAATGCAGACGATGGGATGATTTATAGCGTATGAAAATGCCAAGCCCTGGCTGGGAATCGAACCCGGGTCCTCGGGGGTGAAAGCTCAGTATGCTATTAACTAGACCACCAAGGCGGCTACACATTATTTTTATTACTGTAGACCTATTTATGTGTTTAAATATTAAATATTTAATGAAACAACAAGTTTGGCAATATTTAGTGAAGCGCAGCACATCAGTACAGTGTTCTTCATGTGTTTAAAAAACATGAACACAGTATGAAATGGAAGAAGGGATAAAGTTGCACAATCACATTCATCACTGTGTCTAAGTTTATTGAATAGATAAAACGTACAAATAAACATGCAGCATTCAGGTCAGTATTTAACAACTATGCATTTTAGTAAGGTGACATATATTGACAACTGAGTCTTGCCTTTATTGGCATTAGTAATTCAGATGACTGATATGTGTGAGGTCAATTTGTGTACACTAAGGTCATAGGTTTGAAACTTGGGAGTTATGGCCGTAAGCTTTTACCTTGGCAATAATGTCGATTCCCTGTTCTCATTAGTCTAAGAAAAAAACTGTCATCCTTTATTTGCAGTCTTATTTTGCATCCCAAAATTTAATCCTCTGAGATAGGAAATTTTACCTTAAGAGGAAAAATGCATCAGTAGTAGGGAACCATTATTTGTGTTCAGCTTAAATACAACATGTAGGTGAATTAAAGGCTTTTACTTAGTTTACGTCAGTTTGTTTAAAAGCAATCCTATTGTAACTGAATAGTATAATATTCAGTATATTTACTGTAAAGCGAGGTGTTTGGCCAGACTAATGAAGACGTTGTAATACATCCAAATTGACAAACCTTTTAATGCTGTTATATTTGTTTCTAATAATCAGATACTGTAATTGGCTTTATTTGATTTTTTAAAAATTGTTTTTAATGTTTCAACAGAGTAATGGACACATGTCCACGTCTGCTCATTAATAGAGAGAAAGCAGGCCAGAGAGACAGACTGATGCAGATGCTGGGAATGGGTGCTGGAATGGACTTTGATTCCACTTCAAACAGGAGGGATGTGCTGTACTTGGGTGACTGTGACAGTGGCTGTCAGCTCTTGGCAGACAAGCTTGGATGGGGGGTAATGGAAAATATATTTGTTATACATTAATTTCATTGACATTGAATGTTGTAATGCTGTATTCCATCCAGCTGCTGCTGTAGTGGTTACTGTTCTTGATGAGTAACATAGGTGCCTCAAATTCAGGAGAGGCAAGTTTTGAGTGCCTCAGCTGTTTTTCACTTTAAATGTATTTTTTTCAGTGGAGAAAAAAATATTATATACTGGTAGCTTTGATCTGGAGATTGCAAATTAATTTTATCTAAAATTATTAATTTTTTTTGTATAAAAAAATAAATAAATAGCGAATCTTGGGATAAATGCGTCCAGATACATTTTATAGTCTTCATAAACTCTTGTATTTAATCATAAATGTTTATATCATATTATGTTTTAATATTGTTTCATAACACTTTTTACGTATTTTAAAATATCAGGAAACAAATTTTTTAAAACTAAATTCACAATTATTTGTTGCCATTCGTAGTTTGTTATTTTCAGCCTTGTTAATGCCTTTCAGAAATAGGAAAACTATTACACATTTTCAACAATATTAGGGATAGCATAATCATTGCATTAATACTATATTAGCAGCATCGCAATTAATATTTTTAAAAAAGAAACTTTAATTCTAACAAAATAATATAGAAATTTATTGTCACAATTGAAATTTTGGTTAGTTTTTTATTTCTTGTAAAATTTTAACCAACTTAGTTATTTTTAAATAACCAGCAATTTATTTATAACAGCAATAATTAAAAATTGAAAGAAACAAATGTTTTTTTCCGGTCAGTTATTTTTAAATAACCAGCAATTTTGTATAACAGCCATAACTAAAAATTGAAAGAAACAAAATCCAACACTTTTTCAATCTGATTTCACCACTGTAATCAGCTTTTTAAAAATTGGGGTGAATAAAATAACATTTTAAAATTTCAGGTTTGGTTGAAATGAAAAAGTTAGTACTTGATTAAATAATATCTCTTTATTTGTTTCACCCAACTTTGGGGTACACTAAATCAACCACTTTTTAATGTTCTGTGCCTTCCTCGTAGCCCAGTATTGCTTCATTCGTTGTGATCTTGCTTTTCTTTCTTCGTCAGAGATTTGGATCGTTCGCTTGGATTTGACTTTGCCTTGGAACCGTTGCTTCTTGTCCTTGGTTATTGTTTTGGCTGTTCTGTCCATGAGCATAGTGTCAGTGATCTGCAGTTCTGTTATTTAAATAATATCATTATTATATATTTTAACATTTTTTTGCCATATTTTCAGCCATTTATCAATAAAATGTAAAAAACATGAAAATATATTAACTAGTAGTTTAAAGAACAATGGACCTTGCATATATTCTTAACTAATTGCCTGGCCATCGCTGTAAGACAGTGTGATGAGCTTGCAACCTTTTCCAACAATTTAACCACTATCCATTATTTTCACAAAAAAATGTTACTAGGCCAACTTTATTGAATATTTTATGCTCTTTCTCGTGAAGCGGTCAAAATTGTGATGGATGAGCTGTTCAGTTAGTATTACAGGAAATCGTTAAATCAGAGGCCGCCATCTTGAAAAAATCTTTCACATACATCATTTGGGCTCTACATAAGGTACCTTTGTACAAAATTTCAAACCTGAGTTTTGCTAAATCTATACACACAAACCAAATAAATGATCGAGTTGAATCAGCTTCGCTTAAGCAGTAAAATTTATTTAATGATAATCTGTTATCACTTGTTTGATTTGAGTGTGGCTTACCATTTTTGATAAAATTTTAAATGATAATTTATGCAGGTTTTAGTGATGATTGCCTGTGGTGAAATCAGACTCAAAAATTTGTTTTGTAAAAAGTATGTTCATTTTGGCTACCATTTGTAAAAGATTTTTATTTCCGTGAATAGAAATGGCCATAAAACATTTTTTTTATAACTAATAATTTTATTATTATTAATGTCCATTCTCCATCATTTTTTGTATATAAAATTATACACACAATTTTGAGAGTTTGAATATGCGCTTACAGATTCTCAAGTGCTTAACCTAAAACATAACATATAAAAACTAGCAAAAGTAAAGTTGGAACTATGTCTATGTTACAATACTAAAATTGGAAGTAGAAAAAACTTTACAAAGCTGATACCTTGACCAGTTAAAATAAAAAATAATAACATATATATTCCATCAATGAGTAATAATTTTGAAAACACAATTACTATTAGTATTACAGTAATTAGAACTTTTTTAAATACAGTAGAACATAATATATATGGGGAAATTAAGGGAAAGGATATAGATAAGTGAAATCACGATTAAGTAGCTAGTAGTACAATAGGCAAATAGTGTCAACTACAATAATGGGGAAGGCACCTTATCAGTATATTACTGTGCTTGACATGTATGTGTATGTATTACATTTGTAAAATAAGCACTGTATTCAACATTCATCATCAAGAAATAAAATAATAAATTATTAAATTGATTTAAAGAGATAAACAGAAGATAACAGTGTATAACATATTAACACGAAAAAGAAGTCAACACTATACACATGGGTCTTGCTAAAAGCCTGGTTTTATATTTTAATCATTTTTTTCACCGATACTATACTGCCATTTGTACAGAAAAGTCTCTCTAACATGACTTCTTTACTCATAACAGCTGACTTTCACAGATTAAACATGTTTCTTTTTGTTAACCAGAGATAAAATTTTTAAGTTATCAACTCTGTGTTGCGTATAGCATGTGTAGGGTAAAAAAAAATTCAGCCCTGGTTAAGCTGCTGCCCAGTTAAGCCCCTTCTCCAGATAATTGAGGTTCGCTGTAATTCTGTCTGCATGTTTAATGTACATTATACTAACACGTTTTGTTTTAATTTATTTCAGGAAGAATTAAGCGAACTCGTTAAACAAGAACATGCCGAAATCGATAGGTTGAACAGCAACTCTAAAAATGTTACAAATAGAAAAGAAAATGAAGAAATTAAAAAAGAAGGAGATACTGAAAATAGCAAAACAAGTTAAATTACTCCATTGCATTGTCAGTCTTTAAACGTATTTTCTCTATTTATCTCCGGTGTAACATGTAATCTGAGCTTTTCATATTTTGGTGTTAATAATATTTATAAAATTTTATTTCAATATGGTACTTCAAATTGAGGAAAGCTGAAAAGAGATCATACCTTTAAATTTGTTGGACTTTTTATGTACAATCAAAATCTGTGATAATTTAAATTATTATTTTTTAAACATTGTTTTTAAGTTTAACAGATTATTAGGTAATAACATTTTATTAGAAATAGTTTTGTATTTTTTAAAATTTTACAATATTATAAATTCATGTTTATATTTTATTGTATTATCACTATTAATTTGTCTCTATAAACAAATATGTTGTAAATCATGATTGTCAACAATAAAAATAAATACATTATATAACCTGTTTAAAATTCATATATTTTTTAAAAATAATTTTGTACCTGTAAAATAATTTCTATGAACAAAACTTATTTTAGAACACATTTGGTATTTTAACTATTTTTTATGTGTGGTCGCCGTTCAAATATAACACATTTGTTGTATTTCACCAGCTTTTCTATGCCTCTTGTGTACTCAGTTGCTGCCAAGTTGTACCACGCACTAACATTTTCTTGCAGTTCATTTCGCACTTAAACTGCTGAAGCAAGTTCATTGTCAATGCAGCAGTAGCAGATGTGTATTATCATGAAGCACAATGCCATTGTACAATCCATGCCGTTTGTTTTGAATTGAGTCTGGGTTTTGGTCTTCTCTCCATGCATGTAATCGATGAGTACCTCTCAATCCCGAAACACTAACCATGACCTTGGCGGTCAGAATTTGTTTGGCTTTTTTTAATTTTGATGGGTATTGCGAATGGTGCAATTCCAATTGACGAGCATTTATGTTACTGTAAACCTCATCTGTCTATAAATTTCGATATGGCAGAGACTATGAACCTCACACTTGGTGGACTCGTTAATTTTGTCACACATTTTAAAGTCACACAAACAGCAAACAACTGTAGTGGCTCGCTGTTAGCACCAGACTGGTACAAGAAGGCGGTGGCAGCGGTAGTGGGGAACTGAGCGGCTTGTCAAATCAAAACAATCTTTACTTTCCAATCGACCCTTGTAATATTTCCTTCCTGCAAAGTTAAACTGAATAAGATTACATACAAAATAGTAAATCACATTTTTAGGATGAAGTAGTTAGGGCTAATGATATACCTTAACTTCATTTCAGATTTTGTAACTCACTCCTGTTATTCTTGCATGTTCAATATTAGAAAAATGCCATTATGCTTTGACGTTTTTCTTCAATTTTTAACCGATTTAGTAAAATAAATGTGGAATAAAAGCGCGCTTAAAGTTATAACTGCAGTATAAATTTAACAAAGACTAGTAGAGGTATTAGAAAGATTGTCAGGTAAAGTTGTTTGCAGAAATTGAAATACGAGGTGTGGCTATTAAATAACAAGACTGACGCTGCGGCAGAACAAGTGTGCATGCGCCAACCGCCATTGACCGACAGCTGTTTAGTGTGAAGCTTTCTCTTCAGAATGCAGTTAATCTTGTTTGTGTAACCAACACCGTTTAGTCATAACCTTCATTTCAGTTAGTATTTTTATTTTGTTTTGCCATAAAAAATGGTTAGTGTAATAATAGAGCAACGAATTGTTGTTAAATTTCACTTCAAACTTGGAAAAACCGCTACTGAAACTTATAAATTACTGAAAGAAATGTATGACAGTCAATGTTTATTGCAGGCACATGTTTCTGAATAGTTTAAACATTTTGATTTAAAGAGATAAACAGAAGATAACAGTGTGTAACATATTAACATGAAAAATAATTACCATATTATTTGTTAATATTAGGCCAACAAGATGTTGAAGATGATTTGTGACCAGGTCACCCTTCAACATCAAAAACGAATGACAATGTCGAAAAAGTTGCTAATTTGATTCGGTCTGACTGTTGATTAAGTATTCGTACAATTGGTGAAACTGTAGGCATTGATAAAGAATGTGTATGGCAAATTTTATGTGACAATTTGAACATGCGAAAAGTGTGTGCCAAAAATTCTCACGTTTGAACAACAAGCAGCTCACAAAAATATTTGTACTGACACTTTAGATGCCATTGAAAATGACCCAAATTTATTGGAAAGGATAATAACATGTGATGAATCATGGTTTTTTACGTATGATCCGGAAACAAAGCGTCAATCCATGCATTGGAAGACCCCAACTTCACCGAGAGCAAAAAAAGCAAGAATCAGCAAGTCAAACTTTAAAGCAATGACAATTGTTTTTTTTTTATATTAATGGGATTGTGTACCTTCACTGGGTTTCTGAAGGTCAAACAATTAATCAATATTACTACCTTGAGGTACTTGGTAAACTACGTGAAAGAGTAAGGAAAAAACGAACTGAAATGTAGAAGGACAAATCATGGGTTTTCCACTAAGACAATGCACCAGTTCATTCCGTGTTATCTGTCAAGAGCTTCCTGGCCAAGTACAGCATCCCAGTGTTAGAACATCCACCTTACTCACCAGACCTTGCACCATGTGAGACTTCTATCTGTTCTCTAAGGTGAAATCTGCATTAAAAGGGATGAGATTAGAGTCCGTGGAAGCTGTAAAAGTGAAAGCGGCAAGAGTCCTGAAGGAGTTGACAGAAGATGACTTCCAGCACTGTTTCCAACAATGGAAAATTTGCATGGAGCGTTGTAGGAATAGAGAAGGGTTGTATATTGAAGGTGATAATAAGTTATTACGTATGAAATGAAAATAATTTTTTTTTACATCAGACTCGTTATTTAATAGCCACACCTCGTATGTTTACTCTTGTCATACTCACTCTAATCCCCTGAAAAAATTAACAGTTTAAAATGCAAATGTGTCAGAAATTTAAAAACGATTGGATTATAATTAGAACAAGATGTATGTTAGTTGAGAGCTTAACGCACATAGGAAGATAGAATCAAAGATTTTCCCTAAAATATTTTGGTAATGTTTGCAGAATATGTTTGCCTTTAGAACCAATCTACTACTCCTTAGTAGTTACAGAGTAACAAAAATATTTTTAATAAGTATATTTTTTAACTTAAATTTGGGTAATTTAAGAATTTGCTAAAGACCTAAAAAACCTATTTATAGTGTCCACTTTTTCTCAGAGGAGAACTCTACCCCTCAGTTTATCTTTAAATAAAAGTAGTCCCAAACCCCTTGGAAGTACAGACTTTACTGGTTTTAAAGCCATACTTATTAATATGTTGAAACAATTGTACATTTCTAAACAGTGACAATTATGATTAATTAATTAGTAGTGTTTTTTACCCCATTATTAATGTTTGTTGCAGTTAAAGTAAGTACGGTTGTATTATATGGAAAAATTAAATATAATATGTATTTTTTTATTATTATTATTGTGATTTTTTTTTTTTTGAAAAAAAAACTATTTTTATTTTCAGTTTGAATGATGTAGCTATCACAATGTCTGAAGAAAATTTATTATTCAATATTAAATACAGTACCAAATTAATAATTTGAAAAGATAATTAAATTACTAAATTAAAGGGCTAGTATCTGGTGGCCAAATTTTGCTCTGTTGAACTTTTATATTAATTTTTTAAAGTATGTACTCATATGCCTGTGTTATTTGTGTTTTTCTATTTCAAACCAATTCCCCAAAAGATGAGACCCACAAATATTGTTTTTTGTTCTTAGTCTGAAAATGTTACATTTCAATATATATATATATATATATATATATATATATATATATATATATATATATATATATATCTTTATGGATTGATTGTTTTTATTTCATTGCACAACATATATATTGTATAATAATACATATTCCTTCAAATATGGAAAAACGTGAATTACATTGAAAATCAGTGTAGATGTGTGTTGAACGGATGTACATGGGTTTTCAGTGTAACTTTGACAACCATTATTCCTATTTTATTAAAACAATCATTTATCAATATAATAAACAAAACAAATTCCATGACACAGCTGTTTCCATGTCAAAACAGCTGTATGCATCAAGTTTTCTACACCAGGCCATAGATTTTTTTTGTAGAGGACTTCACACCGGTCATTAAATTGAATAGAATGTTTTTTTAATAGTCTGTTAAAGTTATAACAACTTCACAAAAGTTCAGAAAATCATTATACAAGTAATTACTGTAATTTACTGTATATGAGTTTGGTACACATAGGCCTGCATGGTATTGCATGCACAAGAGTGTGGGATAATTATGCAATTAAAATTTGCGAAGTTATAAAAAGTATTTTAATTTATTTATTTTACTTCATTTAATTAAAAAAATGTTTCATTATTGATTTTTTGCTCAAATTCATGGTAGTTAGACTAAAGAGCACAGTGAATTGATGGAAAAGTAAAAGTTCAGTAGTAATTGAGTCTTGAACCTAAAACTTTGAGGTGCGCACTTTGAGTTGCAGCAGACTGACTGTGTTTTAACCACATTGACCACCAAGTCCTAAAAAAATAATTTAATTTATTTAAAAAAAAAACTAAAATAACATCTTGTTAAAAATAAAATAAGAAGAAAAACAAATATACATGTGTAATAACATTAATGAATATAAAACAGGTATAAAATAATAATTTAAAAGGTGAAAAAGGTAGTGTTAAAAATGATTAGTTCTTAGTGTATCCGTGCAGTTTTGTCACAGAAATATGAAAAACACACAGATGAATCATCAATATAACTTACACAATTGATATACACTCAGAATTTACCATGTTGTACAAAAAAGGAGCTACATTACTTAAAAAACAATTAAATTTTGCAAAGCTAGATTTCACAATGTTACTGCTTACAATCAAAAAGCTCATGCACGATCTAACGGTCACTTATAGTACTAACATAATCGTTATTGGAGATTAAGAAGTAGATTTTTTTGTGTTTAACGTCGGACTCTTGTGCACACTTGGGCTAATGCAGACGATAGGATGATTTATAGCGAATGAAAATGCCAAACCCTGGCCGGGAATCGAACCCGGGTCCTCGGGATTGATGTAGGAGACCAGACAACTATAAATACATTGAGTTTAACAGGAAAAGTGTTTATTTGTATAGTGCCATCAACAACTGAGTGTAGCAGATGTTGGATGTATATAGCCTGCCTGGGTCCTGGGATAGACATTTTTGTGTTACATTGAAGCATATGGTCTGGTACTCTATGGCTGGAAGTAGAAGCCTTTTGAACAATAGATAAATTTAACAATAAATAAATAAACCTTTAATAATACGAATTCAATTTTAAGAAAGTTAATAATTGGTATTCTGGTTTATTATAAAAAATATTTGAGCGTCAGCTGATTGAACACTATTCATTCGAATCATTTTTACCATTATCAATCTGTAGATATCATATGGCCCGTGAAACGTTCTTTTTGTAATTAAAAAGAATTTTTTTAAAGGTAAGACCCACCTTGATCTCTTTTTTTTGAGCTAAAGAAACTATTTTCCAGTATTATAATACACATAAATGATACTCGTAGCATTGCGCAGAAGTTAGGCTTAAGAATATCACATGAAAAAACAGAGGTCATGGCCATGGACCCGCTATGCGTAAATAAAGTGAACATTAACGGAAACACCATAAAGCTCGTAGAATGTTTCACATATCTAGGAGAAACCATAACATACAATCTTGACAAAAAACCCGCACTACTCAATAGGGTAGCAAAAATTAAAAAAGTCAATAGGCCAGCTACTAACTTGGCCAACGTACAAGAAAAAATGCCTGTCAATAAAAACAAAAATACGCCACTACAAATCAGTGGTACTCCCAGAAACATTATATGCTAGTGAAACTCTCTTCCAAATCAAAAACAATAACAAGACGGACCCGCTGCTTAAGACAGAGAGAAGGATCATGAGAACGTGTCTCAACAAAAGCTACCGGAAAGACGGGACCTGGAGAATAGCCACCAATGAAACAGTATACAAATATATCGACCCAGTTCTCAGTGTAATGAAAAAACTAAGAATTTCCCACTTCTTTCACATATTAGGAATGCCGGAGGACAGAATCCTGAGACAACTGGTAATGAGAAGCATCAAGAGGAAAACACAGGGGATATACATCACACAAGTCCTCAAAGACCTCAGTGAAATAGGACTGAAAATGGATGATGCAACAGACAAATGTAAAATAACACGCATTCTTAAGACTAATAAATTTAAAGTGGATAAACCGAAAGACACAAGAAGGCAGTGATCACAGATGCCGTCAGGAAGCAACGATCTGATCGAATGAAGGATCATTGGAGGAAAAAATTACAGCCCGATGTTGGGAAGAACTGAAATTTAGACTAAAGTGGTCCCATGAGGAAAAAAAAAAAAAAATAGAACCTTTTTGAGAAAAAAAGGACACACACACACACACACACACACACACACATATATATATATATATATATATATATATATATATATATATATATATATAAGGTTTATACGTAATTAGACCTTTGTAAGCTAGCAGTTCTTTGCTTTCAGGGAATAAAATATTACAGCTGAGTAATTTGGAAGTTGAATTAAAAACTTTGTTTCAATGAATTCTCTCAGAGGGGGTGCAGACTAGCTGTACCTATCAAGAGGTTCCAAGTCTAACACACACTTACACTTATAACACTACACTTACGACTTTAACACTTTACTCTCGCACTTACATTTAGGGAGGCGATAATAGCCTCGATGTGCTTTTCGCCTTAAAAAAAAAAATCAATGTATACTGCAGTTAGCAAGTTTCTATGTTAGGAAAAGCTTTTGTTTTTGAGAGCAAGTTATTGTTATTGGAAGAATGTAGTAATTTTTCGGTGAAATAACAGATTGTTGCCTCAAAGCTCTAAATACCCAACACCACCCCTGGCATACTGTAACCAGACAACTGACATTTTACACGAAGAAATTATGTAATATCATTGGTGGACACGTTTGGATGCTATGAAATTACCATGCTTTAAAATAAAGGAGGCGTTTAGACTGACCGCCATTTTGTTTCGAATAAGTGTAGGACAGTTTAAGGCAGTCACCCATATCAATCTGTGGGCCCCGTTATATGCAGTTATGACGGCCCCCTTCTTATTTCCGAAGATAAAAAAATATTTACGGAAACAGGGAACAGCCCTTCTTTGTTGAAAACTTTAAACAGATATATTTTGCGTTAATTTCTATCCTAAAACACACTCCTACTTCTTATTGGTTAATAAGTAAAAATGTATGTAATAAACAATTAGTTTGTGTTATGAGTGATAACCGCCTCGGTGGCCTAGTTGATATCGTGCTGGGTTTTCACCCCGAGGACCCTGGTTCGATTCCCGGCCACGGCTTGGCATTTTCATATGCTATAAATCATCCCATCGTCTGCATTAGCTCAAGTGTGCACAATAGTCGGACGTTAAACACAAAAAAACATGTTATGAGTGATTCATGATAACAAGGCGCGCGAATAACTCAGCAGATACGAGGGCTGGTAGAAAGTGTTGAGGAACAGGGAAGTGACTGAGTTTTAATGAGGATAAGGTCTCTAGGTCAGAGTACACTGTACCTGAACTATGTGTTTATTCTGTACTAGAATTGGTTCTATAATTACCTACTTACTTGATTTAGTTAAGGGATTTTTAAATGATTTTGTTTCTAATCAAATTTTGCGTTTCTATTTTGTGGCTGACCAACGGGCCCCGTTTTCATGCCAACGGCAGTACTACCATTTTTTTGTATCACCAATGGCAGCTATTTTTAAAATATTCACAATAAAGTTTTGATTTTTGGAACACGTACGGTTCATAGCTCGTAAAATGTCTGTACGAAATTTAATTTTGATATTTTACCTATTTTTTAACTTAAATCGTTTTTCGGGTTAAAAATCAAAATTGGAAATTAATCACCTTAGGAGACAATTTTTCAAAAATGTTT